>JAODUI010000025.1:838453-853379 GCA_027563995.1 Papilio gigon
TGGCCCAGTGCGTGTTGGTTGACTTCACACATATCTTTGAATTTCTTCGCCGATATGTGCAGGTTGCATCACGATGTCTTCCTTCACCGTAAGAGCGTCGGATAATGTACATATGTAATTCGGAAATGGAAAAACACATTGGTACATAGCGGGGATAGTACCTGGACAATGTCGAGTACGGTCCAGTCCGATCAAGCGCCTAACAACTGCGCCACCGACGCTTTATCTAGTTATGAAATACAAAATTTTAATCAACGATTAAAATCATTAAGCATGTTTTAACAAAAACATTTATTAACTCAAGTATTCTGCTTTAACGGCATACTTGGGAATATGTTTTTTTGATTTCACGTCTCGTAATACAAAAATGTAGGGTTTAATGTCGTAACATTGGAAACGTATGTTGTATTTTTCTTTTAAATATCAAAGACAAAAATATGTTTTAATACACTAAAATAAAGTTAAATATTCGGTGACATTGCTGATAAAATAAACACACAGTTTCAAATCATTACTGTTCATTTATTGCTGAGTCAAACTTGTTAAGAAATAAGGCAATATAGATTTCACAAAAATATGTAAGTGTGAACTGTGCTTAATCGTAGCATGTTCTGTATTTCATTTGGCAACGTGAATATATCGATCTCTATGATATCTCGTAAAATAAACATAGGCGGTTTCCGGAGAAAAATGAATTTAAAATAAATAGAAGTTTATGTCAGATGATATATGAGGTAATCGATCGAGTGTTCACAATTCACTATATCAACAGTTTATTACATAATTATCGTAATATAAAATTTTAACAAAATTTAATAGCAGTTCTCAGTTGTGGTGTCGAGTAACACTATACATAATTTATGTCATCTTACAATTTGATTTGAAGCGCCAATAGCCTTATGGTACAGGGTACGGATCTCCGATCACATAGTCGAGAATTCGAATTCAATTAATCGATTAATGGCGTAGACCATATCCTAGCACAGTGGTCGGCAAACTTTTAACAAAAATTGAGAGCCAAATCTATTTGTACATCTGGTTTTATAAATATAACAACTTAGAAGAAGAAAGAACACGGTCGCGGCTTGTATACACGATAAGCGGCGAACACTAGTGACAAGAGTGTTAGGAATGCGACTTGGTCTGGGCCGGGAAAACACGTAGAATTCTTGTGCCAAAGCCACACTCCGGAGTTCAAAGAGCCGCTTGCAGCTCCGGAGCCGCACTTTGCCGACCTCTGCCAGAGCACAAGCGTAGAATTTAAGCACATAGAGTATTTTTAATACCGCACTAACAAAGTCGCGGGTAAAACTAGTATTGCTATAACATCTTGTAGAAACTTTGTTCAAAGCGTAATAATCTTAAATAAAGCAGTAATTAAAATTCATTTTCTTTACTTTGCTCCGACCATGTCAGAGTTAGACGTTGTAATTATTTGTTCATTATAACCGGGATTCTCGAGCTCAAGCAATATTTGTTTTTTGAAGTAATTATCTTTTAAAATACTTTATAGATAATTTTACTAAAAGAGAAAGTGTGACAGTTGTCTTTTTTATGACTCAATGGGAAGTGAAAGTAATTTATATGAAATTATGTTACATGTAAATACGTAACACCAATTACATTATGAAGGTGTTAGAGCTGAACGGTTGATTTGTTGTTTGTCTTAGTTGCTGTCAATAAACCTGTTATAAAGCAATATGTTTTTATTATTATATTTTACAAGACTAAAATATTTTTGGAAAGTGTTAATTGTATAACAATAAACTCTAGTTCATGTCAATAATCCTTTCTCAAATCTATCCACAACAATCTTTATATAACCACGTTCGTTCCTTACAGCACTGTTTAATTATGTTTTGTTTGTACTGTTTAATTATAATATAAATAATATTATTATTCAATCAGTTCTATCATACTTCACTAGAATCTCCGTTCTACCTACTACTTCCTACTCAGTACTACCTTTTTGATTATTATACTAACTTCAGTATCTAAAAAATATAATAAAAGAATAAATACCAAGGCAGGCAACGTGTCATAAAGAATAATATCAGCAGATTATAAAAGTTAACATATTAAAAAAAAACATCAGTATCTCTAATAAGTATTAAAATCAAACTAAACGTAAACAAAAAAGAAACCGATGATAATAATACACTTCATTGTTCAGTAATATATAATCCCGTATTAAAACTCCGGAGCGAGTTAAATAAAGTTTTATTACAATTACAGAAAACTGCGATCCTTTAAATTTTACACTTCGTTCAACGATTTTATAAATAGGGACTGGATGCTCTCTCGCATTTATTCCTTCGATATCCACTTTATTTCTATTTCGCTGAGCACTCGTCGCAGCAAACCTTGATAATGTTTCCTCCATTTTTAAATGTATCAAAAATTATTACTTCATTTTATTACTAGCTAATTATTCATTCATCATCAACTTGCCGTGTTCTATTTATTCTTCTATACACTTTTTTTTTACTCTGGGGGGAAATCTTCAACAGATACCCTGGAGGAAAGGCATGGTTATGTGAGTTTTCTACTCATTAAAACCCCCTCGCTGGCCATCCTAAATTGCACGTGCGAAGGCTCCGGGATCTCCAAAGGAACACAACAGGCCCCTCCTATACATCTCTATCAGCCCTCATATCACCTCCTTTCGTACCTACTTTATACCTATCTTTTGTACACCTCTACGTTTGTAATTATTAATTACTAAAGTAAACTTTCGACAGTCCTATTATACTCGAATTATCAATGTTTTACAATCAAGCGAAAGTAGGAAGACTGAATTTAGTCTATTTATTTATTTGTACATAATAAACTATGAATTAATTAAGTTACGATAATTTCGATTTAAAATGCTGCCAAAACAGTTATTGGATGTCGAACCAATTTTGGTTATCCGTCGAAATTAATTAATATTTTAAATCCATTTGGTTCACATCGATTTTAAAAAAGTTATTACCAAATGTAAAAATGATTACGAATATTCGTACCATTTTTCCGTTTTTTAATAGTATCTCGAAATGATAGCAGTGCGCTACTGCAGTAACCTCTTAACACGTTAAACAAATATAGTTAATTCCTCAGACCGCAGACATCGCGGCATTGAGTTGGAGTTCAATGCGATTTAAGACAAAGCGGACAGACTATCTTGAGGAGTTAATTGAGTAAAGCGTAACATTGCAAATGGATTACGGCGAGTGCCCGGCGCGGTCGCTGACAGCTTATTAGTTAGCTCATCTGATAATCCGGATAGATGACTAATGATAATGAATTATGTACAAAGAGCATACAATGTCTATATTTTGTCTTTCATTTTGCATGCATTCCTTTTTTATGAAAAAGTTTTTTTTTAAATAAATTATTGTTGATACATAACATTACGGGGCGTTGCATTAACTCTCCTTGTAGCGACCAGGTTGATTTTTAAATAAAAAATTTGATTTAAAACAAGAGTTTTTTTATATCAAATTATAAGCATGCTTTTTGTTACAGCGCTCTGGATTAATTAATGTTGTAAAGCTGAATTACTATCATACATCTAAAATAATCTTAATTGAACCAAATTAGTCCAAAATTCAAGTCAATAATTGATGTCTGTGGTTCTGGTACATTAAATGTACTGACACGTAGCTACTTACCAAATACAAGATTCATGTCACGCGAGAATCGATTTAAAGATGGTGGTGGGTGGGGCAAGGTGGTGAACACCGAGCGACAGTTAGTGGTGGTCAGTATCAGTTACAAGTGGTGGCGAACGCGCGTCTGTAAAGGAGTGCCCTATCGAAACCAACAGTCGTAAGTTTGTCTCGACAGTTTCTCACAAATATCATCAAGTTGTGTGGTGACGGCTAACATCCATGTTAAGTTTCTGCGCTTTTTCTGCTTGGCGAGTTTGTTTATATTTAGCGAATTTATGATTAAGTGTTAAATGCTTTATTCTTCGTTACAATATGAGTTTGAATTTTCTAGTATTTATAATGTGATCTCAGGGTTATACAAACAAGTTCAACAATTTGTTACTTTATAAGCTCAAATGTTGATATCTAAGCTGAATACATTGTTAATCATGCCTATTTATGAATGTAACCTCATTTCAAAATCATCAATCAATCAATCATCATTTCGCGTAACCTTTTAACCTTTTGTCTTTGATTTGAATGGCTTACTTAATCCAACTAATTTGTAAGTTTAAGTTTATCCGTTGATTAAAAAAAATATTGACTAATTTATTACGATATAAACCCTTCCTTTAACATTTTTTTTAACTATCAGCAAATTTTTGTTAATTCACTAATATTTCGTTACCACTCAAACTAAGCTCTAAGGTTGTGCTAGGATATGGTTTACGATAATAGTCGAATGGCGGGATTCGAACTCACGACCACATGATCGGAAATCTGTACCCTTGATCATTAGGCCATTGGCGCATTATTTTCCCATTTTCAATAATTAATTTTAACTCGAAAGCGACTACCTGTACTGTTTTATTAAAATGAATTTTGTTTTTAACTTTGTAAGATTACGGTTATATTTTTACCCATTGTATTATTGATAGTTTGAAACTTATTTGTATAACGATGTGTTGAAAAAATAACGACATGAAAAACCGAACCCAATAATCAATCTTGATCCATTTTTATTGTTAATGGTATTTTTAACCATTTTCTTTATTAGCTAATCCAAGGGATGCGGCTGTAAACTAAAAACGAAACATAATTGAAGGCGATGAACCACATTTGTATGCATTTTTATGGTAATTTATTAAAAATAATCTTCGGATCTATTTTATAGATGGATCATAGAGTTTACATGTTATGACATTATTTGAGTGTTACACTATAATGTTAAAAAATAAATAAATGAATAAATAGAATCAGTTGGTTTAGCTGTTTATTTACCAAAGTATTACTCTAAAGCAACTATTATTGTTTTTTTTTATATTCGTTAGCGTTACATTACTATAGGAAGTTATCACTGCTTACACGGGTGTAGCTGCGTACGCGATTATTGCGCGGAACAGTTTATAACAAGCTATGCACTTTCGCTTCGAACATCTGCTTCTCGTCATGCATAACGTTTACGTAAACCTAAACAGAGATACGTACCCGATGTACTAGATGTGTTACAAATTAAAAAAACAATTATAACACTTCAGTTCTATATATATATTTCTATAAATAAATAATTTTTAAACAGACCAGATTTAATCAATTTATTTTATATTGATAATAAAAATATACTTTATTGTTAAAAGTGATCGGACGATTTTTGAATATAGGTATAAATTAATTAATTGCCAAAGTGGAACAAGGCAAGCGGGAAAGGCTTTTGGTGTCTTTTTGAATTCTAGAACGACACGTAAACGCAAAGGAAATTTCGAAATCAGCCACGTGAGAGACCGTTTATAACCAGATTTTATGTATTTATAAGCATTTTATATTAAAACTATGTGTATAAAATTATATACGTTTTTATGCGTTTGTCGTTTATGATATTATGATATTGTTAGTAAAACTTTGTCTCAGTGTTCCAAGGAAATTGGAAAAAGTGTGAACCCTGAACAAGTTAAAATTAATTTTAAGTATCATGTTTAAAGAAATATCTAACTTGTGCCGTGACATTTGACATTATTATTATTTTTAAGACTCTTAACGTCATTCAGACTTCGTCATTGCACCGCCGGGTGAGGTTATTGAGTTGAACAACATGGTTTATATTCGATTTCCATGGAGTATACCACTTAACTTGTATTTAGTACAATTGAACTGAATATTTATAGGGGAAACAAGCGAACAACAGATAGAGAATGCTAGAAAATAACACTTGTGTGAATTGAATGGTGTAACATAGCACACGTGAATACAAATCATCAGGCCCCAGACCGCGCCGGCACGCGGAACTAAGAATTACGAAAACGCAAACTCGCGCACTGCACGTAATTTCACTTAAGCAGTTAACTCCGGCTGAGCCCACGTATCTACCATGATACTACCCACTACTTTTTTTTTTATTTATACACTCAAGAGCAATGAATCGGGGTCATTTAAAAAGACCTATAATTCTAAAATTAATAATCTAGAACTAAGAATGCTAGCTTTATAAAATAAACAGTGCTTAATAGACAATATAAAACCACTTAAATTAAGATATAAAGAAACTTGCATTGAGTTTATTTATTTTCTAATCTGTTTTTAAGTGAGGCCTATAAGCCATATTGGTAGTAATCATGTTGTACAAAAAAAGTCATGTTTCTTAGGTGTATTTTAATGGGAGTTCAGCATTCTTTATGTAATTTTCAGTAAATAGAATACACTGGCCGACATATTTTATTACTTTAATTTAAGGGGTATTGTCTATTAAACACCGTCATTTGATTAAGCCAGCATTCTTAGTTTTCAAGATTGTTAGGTTTCATTGCTCTTGACTATATATCATTGAACTAAACTTCGCGATGCCACTATTATGAAGATTTAACTAACGATTATTAAATACAAAAAAAAAATTGTCAAAAATATTCACCATGTCAGCGTCAACTAGCTTCAACTTTGTTTAATGGCCGTTAAATTGTGAACCATCGTTATTTACAAATAAATGAATTCTATGTGTTTGTCAAAACAATGCCATTATAAAATTCGGTAGCTTGCACAAGAAGGAAAAGCGAGATAATATGTTTATTTTTTTTAATAATAAATGGTCAAAAAGACATTTCCCAAATAAAATATCAAACTGTGAAGAAACACGTTTGTTCACAAATTTATAAATGGAAATAAAGAAATAAAATTTTCACGTTTTATTCTAATTAGAGTATACAGTTCATATCTCAAGGCAGAGTGAATGAACTCAACCATAGCGCTAACTGTTTTAAACAAATATGTTAAACATCCATTAACATAGATTCTTTATCTTATAAATGAACATTTAGCATAACATTAACAGTGTTTTTTGTTAGCAGTGTTAAATTACATTTAGTAACATAAGTAATTTACATCGTAAATAAAAACAATTGATATTATTGTAAAATAAAACACAAAGCCGGGCGAGTTATTCAGAGATGCTAAAATTAATAGAATGTCGGAAACAATTCAGCGTTTGTTAATTGAAATGGAACGTAATGGAGAACATTTCAGATATATTGCAATATCGGAATGTCGAAAGATTAAAATCCTTTTACTGAAATCCAATTTGCCATTGTAAAAACTACATTATTAAGAGTTTAAACACGTCATATATTAAAAATGTTTTACGCGTAAATGAGAAATTCTTTAACAAACGTGTCAAGTATTACAATTTCTACAATTTAGACTTCGCAGAAATTGCTTCGATCGTTGAGAAGAAAATAGCGAAAAGCCTCTTCAGGAACTTCGCGAAATGGATACCAATTAGAGGGGCTTAACTTGCATCAGTATCTTCATAACCGATTGAGTACTGACTTATATAAAATATTTTCAATAACCAAGTAATCATTTAGCATAAATATTTTAAACAAAAATAATTCACTGTTGTTTCCGTGATATTTATACAAGAGATGGTTTATACAAATATTGGCGAGTTTTAGTTTGGAAGAGGTCGCTAATTTTTTTTTACACATTTTTACTTAGTTAAATTGCGAAGTAATCCTTGTATGACTAATGCTGTATACGGATATTAAAGTAAATACGGAAAGCGAATGAAAGCTGTAAAATAAACAGAAAATGATTTTAAAGCGAACACAACGAACGTTAGGTTTGCTTCAAACAACCTTTACTTTAACTTTAGTGAAAATAACGCTAATCATTATTAAAAATATGCGACTATTTAAAATTCCGTTACGCGTTGTTTATATAATAAAAAAAACTTCCGGGCATGTAATTAAAATAATGTAATGGGCTGGTAATGTAAAAAAAAGACGTGTCAAGTGAAATATTGTAATGTAATATGAAATTCTGTGTATGTCCAATAGTGTTGAAACTAATTGGGAATTAAATAAATAGTATAAATGTATATAAAATCATTTTAACATCATTCACACACACAAATGCTATGGTTGTAGTCTTAACTGACACACACCATTATAAAAGAAAAGTCTGGTTTTATGTCCCAGTATAAGAGGCTGAAAACCAGCGCGGTTCCCACTTAGTCTGTGAGCGGCACCGGCTTAGCCTCTTCTGTTTGGCCAAGGGATGTTTGTTTCGTGTTCTGTTAATTTCTCTATGAATGTGTTCTTTTTATGTTTCTTTATCAAAAACTGTATTTTTTTTTAATTACTAGTACACAAGGCGACATTATTGTCTATGTGACATTGCATCACAATCAACCACACTCGTAATATCGTATGACGGAACTTGATGCCGAATCGATTAACGTAGATCAGATTAAGTATGGCAGGCTGGTGTTCGTGATTGACAGCTCGTGTTTGATGGCAATTGAATTTAATAGCATTAGCTCCATACGTAATTTACACGTTAACATGTGACGTTGTTATGCAAAACCATGAACGTTTCGTCCGCCACTAATCAATCCACGAGCATGCATATTCATAAGGTTCCGGATACAACACACTGGTCAAGGCTCATCAAAATTAAGTTTGTAATATTATTATTGACCGGTTTGATTTATTTTTTATATTCATAGAGCGGAAAGCAATTAAACTTGACATCGAACATCTTTGAAGATTTTTAGTTGCATCTTCATCATAAATATTTACACAAAATTATATTATTATTGTTATATATTTTTAATAAGAAAGTACAGTTGTTATTTAGACTTTAATTGTTAAAGGTCAAGAAATGTTGCTTGCTTTTACTCCGCTGCCAGGAGGGCAGTTCTTTGTGTGTACGTGCATATGTAGAACAAGTAAACTAATTATAAAGTAGATGAGTTCTTAATACAATGATGATATAGTAATGGGAATAATAAAAAAAAAATCTTGAAATATAGTTACGATTTATTATTAACAAGGTTATTGTCTACATTATGTAACCAATACGTTCACGTAATGGAAAGTGCATTAAAGTAATAGTGAGCGAGCGTACGTATCGTTGTAATTGTGATTTTAAAATGTAGATATATATAATTGATTGACTCTCATTACTAACTGATTTAGTGTCATGAAATTTGCAAATGCACTAAAATTTTTTAGAGACACAAATTAATTTAATTGTATTATGCGACCGAGAACAGTTTGATACAGATTGATATTTATTACTACAAGAATCAAGGAGAAAGCTGTGACATTTTTATACGTAACTATAGTGACAGAAACTACGTGGCATATACTGTATAAATAGGGGAAGGAAAAATTCTAACATAAATTTGTTTTCAACATAAAACTGAACAATTACTAATTAACATAAAATAAGTAATTTAGTTTCATTAAATATTATGTTAGATTAAGAAAACAATGTTCGAAATATTTTGCGATTATCCATAGTTGTGTTTACAATAAATTAATTAGTGATTTTGGTGTCGGCCTCATCATATTAACAAATGATGGTGAGGGAGCGGCGCGCCGTTGACACGGTCTGCGAGCCGAGGTGGCTCATTCATCTACAACCGGTAACACTAAGAGGCGACTTTCACTTTTATGTTGGTGAGATAACGACTACAATGTCGCGTTTAACTACCTTGCAGTTAAGGCTTTCGTCCATCCCAAGTAATGATAGGCCACGGCGAAATATGAGCGAAATTGACATTATATAAATAACTAGTTGTTGTTGATTTCGCCCGCAGGAAAGTCTTACATAATAGGTGTTTTAATATACACTCACGTTTTTATTAAATATAAACAAAGCCAAAGACAGATCAATTATTCAAATCTGTGCCGTGGTTACTAAGCTACTATTTAACATTGTTTTTCCATTATAGAATAGCAAAAATTAACTGTCACTCGCGACTCTATCGACACAGAAATGAAATAAAAAAGACTAATTCGAATTTTCATCCTGATCCATTTAACTGTTCTAGGGCACTGTACACGTACATCGAATCGATACGTTAGTACCCCAGCTCCTGTAGAAAACAAGACGCTGTCTAGTTTTTTCCATGCAATACAATATAAATGTATTTTAAATCACTTCCCCATTTCATATTACAAGACTTTCTCTGTCATCATTAAATAGAGTTACTCGTGATGTCGGAACGTAATTTTAGTTGGTCGCGGAATCAGTGTCTCGATCAGTGTCGCTAAGATCGCTGTTAGATTAATATTTATTATTATTTCTTAAAAGTTTTTTTTTTAAGAGAAGGGGGCAAACTAGTTTCGGTTTCACGGAAGAACCACACATACGTTACAATGCTATTGGATGTTGGATAGTCAAGTCCAATTCTACTATTGACGTTCAAAAGTATGAAATTAAAAAGCCGATGAAACGAAAAAAAAATCCTAATAATTATTTACCATTTTTTTCATTGATTTATTTGTAAATTTACTATATATTACAACAGAGTTTGGAAAATAGAAATAAATCATTCTTATATTATAAATTCGAAAGTGAGGATGTTTATTAGAATGTGTGTCTAGAAATAATGGATGTGATTGGATGGCATCTGACATTAACTGTTTTTAAATCCGTGCGGGCGGAGTCGCCGACATCTAGTAAAAAAAATAAAACCTAGTTCCATACTAGGAAACAAATTTATTTATAGAAAACTAAGGAATAAAAAAAAACCTTGTAACGAGATAGTACTGATAATGGAAAATAACAAAGTTAAATGATTTGTAGAAAACATTGAACGAAAGAAAGATTAGAGGGAGGAACGCAAATTCTAGTGAATAGGTACATTTCTTTGGAAACGTATATTTTAACTACATCATAGTTTCTTAGCAAATAATATTTTATTATCGATAACTTGTGCTTTTAAATCCTAGAAATCAAGTCGAGAGAAATGGTTATATTTTGCATACATTTTACAACGAAACGAATTTTAGAACAGCAACAATATGTACGATTTAAATCATTTAGTTAAAATAGAATTCGTAGTTAGTTGAAAGTCGAATAATTTAATCGCGTCGGAGGACTAGGAGTGTGAAACAAAGGGCCCAGTTTGCAAAGCGCCCCTACTCTTGTTACCTGGCGAAATTCGAAAATAGAATTTATTACATTGAGCTGCGAACAGAAATGACATCATATTGAAAAAAAAATTCTTTATTTCATAAAACCTCCAGCAAATTTTCGATGGGGCTCTGCTTCCTGTGGTAGGTGGGGACCTGTGTTAAAGGAAGCAGTGCCTCCTCCTGCTGATATTAAATCAGTTAAAGGCTGATGATGATGATTATTGGTCGATAGTCGTATTTGCATTTTTAAAAAATAAAATTAGTTTTTCAAGAATTCTATTTCAATATAATTTTAAAATGTTTCAACTGTGACCCGATTAAAAAAAAGTTTAAGTCCTATTACTTCCTAATCTTATTATTTTTTTTTCAGATAATGAGAGTGTTCTTATTGTGCCTCTTGTTAGAGATTGTTTGGAGTCGGGAAAGTGAGTGGCAGCCCATCCTACCTGAGCCCTCACAAGCCTATACAAGCTATGCCAATCTCGCTGATAGATCAATAGATGCTGGGTAAGTATGAACTTACTTCAAACTAATTCTTCACTGCAAACGATTCAGTGTTAGAAACAAAAGAACGTCGAATTTTTAAAAAGTGTAATAATTCAGTGCAAGCATAATGTCAAAATATTTTTTTTTACTGACATCTTCAGAATAGACTCTCTAAAGTTACATCAAAATCTGTTGAGTTGCTTACAAAGTCATAGTAGATAAACATACAAATTTTCTTAACATATTTTTATAAGTAAACTCAATTGTAGTCCATATCATGTCGCTTTTACATTTTTCTATTATAGATAAATTAACAGAAAGCTTTGTAAAAGCCATCAAGTAATTCGTTTAAAAGAGAGCACTCGAAAGCTAAAAGCTCCATTTATATTTTTAAACCAATATTTTTATAGAGAAAGTTTTTAACCCCACACTATACTGGAATATCAAATCACATTTGTAAATGAATCCTCGTAGTCACAAGATACAGAAACCCGTACAAAGGCCTGCCAGTGCCGAATGCTCGGTATCCATATATACATGTAACTAACATCTCCAACTAACATGTTATTAACATCTCCAGTTCCGAGTAACACAGACGGATTCAATCACATCGATTTCAAAGGCTCAACTTGATGTATTAATCAAGCTAGAATATCCGATCACTAAAGCTGCATTCGATAAGGCCGTTGTTTACTAATAAACCTATGTGCACACTGGACTTCTACAAAGGCGCGCTTTCGGAATCACACAACAGCGTACGCTATTTCGATATGTGAGAGTTTGACACGCGTTTAAGCTCAGTGTGTTCTAGCCTTATCTGAAACAACGTCAGTCCATTCAGTCTATGAAATATAAGATGCAACGCATAACTGGCTATGTATACTATTTTGACGTTGTATCTAATAATATTCAAATATTGATTTTATGTACGTTCGTAATGGATCTATTGTACCCATATGACACAAAAGGAGATTATATTCAACGTTGTATTTCTAATTAGAATGCTTTCCACATATATTTATGCATTATTAAACGCCAATAGCATAATATTAAGGGCACCGTCTTCCGACTACGCGTTCGAGAGTTCGAATCCCGCAATTCGATTAATGTCGTGGATCATAACCTAGCACTAATCTAATAGCTTAGTTGGAGTTAAAAATAAATATTAGTAAATTAATAAAAGTCTGTTAATGTTTTAGACTGTAAAATAAACAATGTCTACTCTGTTAGGGCTGCCTGTGGCTAATTTTGAAATGAATGCAATTGGGAACCCTAGTTTGCTTCTTTCTATAAAAAAAAGTAAATGCCTTTATTTTCTTCTAACGTAAAAAGAAATTTGTGTACCCGAGCGACGCTAATTGAGTTAAACGCCGACGTAGCACAGCAGTTCATTATGTATTATAATTAATTTAATAAAAAAAAAAGTAAAGAGTTTCAACAACACAAACTACTAATATAATGTGAAAGTATTATAAAAACACTCGGAGCGTCAATGTGGGCACAAGTTCTAAATATAATTAAATTTCCGTACAAAATATTACTCACACTACCAATGACTCATTAAATTGTAAGATCCCGGTTGAAGCACAAGCCACACTAATAAAAATGTAATATTTCTCGTATCCGTTACACCATTGATAAAATTCTTTGGAGACAGATAAATGATTCAAGGATTTCATCAATTAACATACATCGAGGTCGTTGTCATTTTTAAGCAATAATTTTACACGTCACTTGTAAATTCATTTACGCGTTGTCACAATAGATTCGTAATGTGTTTACATTCTATCAATTCATGGTTGTATTGTTGCATCGTCCTACCAAAGACTTCTCGCCGTCCGCATTGTTTTCAATCCATCTAATGGAAGACGTCTAAAGGCCTATGTCCAGCGGTTATCACCCAAAGACTAATAATGATTGTTGAAAAGATTGTAAAACGGTAAATAGTTGCACGTAACAATTTTTTTTTTTTTTCAGACCACAACTAAAGATATTGAATAGAAGACCAATACAATCATCGCACACAACGAACAAACTGACCAGTTTCTACAATGTTGCATCGTCGCCCTCTACGGATACATGCAGTGTTTATAAAGTGTCCATGAACCAAGAACTGCTTTACCAATATTTGGAATACGATAAACTATTACCCGATCTTAAAGAATTCACCTTATGCATGTGGACAAAGTTTCACAATCATTCACAAGATCATCCTTTGTTTTCTTATGCGGGTAAGTTGTAACAATTCCAATTTAGAGAGTGATAATTACCTACAATAAAAAAGTAAAGCACAGATACGTTTACTGTAAATTCAAAACGAGATCCATGGATTACTATTGAAATATATCCGTCCTCTGTGAAATTGCTATGAGCCCTCGTTGGAAACATGTCACGAACTCGCCAGCCCATTTCAAACATTTCACAATTTTTTTCGACGAACAGAAAAATAGATTTAGTAACCGGTATTTGCACAATTTTGTTTGGATAGTTATGATCCAAGGTTCGTCCACCATTAAAATACGTTTTTTCATGTTTATTGATACCACGGACAAAACAAATACGTCGACAAATTTAAAAAGTAAAAATGAATACTAAATTTTACTAAAAGCTTTTCGGAGATTTTCAATAGAGCTTACGAAAGAATTGATTATCGATGCATATCACTTTTTTTTTGGATTGGATGTTTATAAATATATTACGAAACCTCGTCTCTACAATGGTTGATATAAATTGGATCAGAAGTTTTTTGTAATACATATGAATTGAAATTTCTGCATACCGTGGCTGGCATTGGAGAAGGCCTTTGTCCAGTAAGTGGCAGACAAAAGCTGATGATATGACATGAACTTTTGAAAGAAAAGTTTATGAACAAAGTATACACTTATTGTATCATTCAACGTGTTCTTGTTGCTAAGAAGAATTTCCCATTTCCGTTTATCATTGAAACATTTTATCTTGGCTGATGTTTTTTGATCATATCCATTTCAATTTTTTAACAGCTCGCATTAAGTAGTTCGAATCTATAAAATTCATTTTTTTTAAATTACGTTATTAATAATGCTTAAGTGTCCGCTGGCATGTCTATTTTAGAATCGACAGCAAAAATCCAAACAACACAAATGTATACATTTGTTTTGTTTTTGAACTATACTAGTGTTATGTTCATAACTATAGCAATTATCTACGTTTATGTTATGAACACAACACTAGTTTAGTTCAAACACAAAACAAATGTATACAGTTTCCGCAGAGAATTGTTTTTCAACATATCGTGTGCAAATTACCAGCTGGCAAATTAGATTTTGGAGTCTTTAACGTCTAGTCGTCAATTAGACCATTGAAAGTAAAGTAAGTTCTGCAATGATTTACAATATGAACAACGTGAATATATAA
>JAODUI010000025.1:853479-869384 GCA_027563995.1 Papilio gigon
AGCCCCTGATGGGCTCGAAACTAGTCGGTACTGACACCGAGTTACACGTGAGTTAAGCCGTTTTATAAGTAGTATATTGAAATGGCCCACGAAAGTTTTAATAGTTTAATTATTAAGATGCTTAACAACTATTAAAAGAATACACCAGATTAAACATTCTCCAGACAAAAACAAGTCGAGGAAAAGTGTAAAAAGAAAAATTTTTTATAACTTTCAAATATCGAAATCATTTGTGTAAAACAATGATTTATTTTTTGAAACGAAATCCTTGACCAATAATATTTAATTAATAAGTGAGAGATGATCAGTTGACACTAATCGAGTTAATGACGCAATCTCGAATCAAGTAAGCACCACTCCAACATATTGGCGACGTAATTGCAATATTGTTCACTACTAATTGCTTAATAGAGAATCTACGGGACGTGATAATTATGGTCCGGATACGTCATATCTGTAATACAATACACTAATAATATAATTTTAGAAACGTCAGACAATTAATCGAATTAATCACAATGCAAAATTATTATAGGCTATAAAGCCTGGCCATTATTCGTTGGATGCGGAAGGCGGAGAACTGCATACTGTGGATGGCCTGTCCAATATTGGGCATAATAAAGCTGATAATGATATGGCCTATACTCTAATACGGCGGTGGGTGTTGAAGTGTGTAAATTTGACACGACGTCTTAGGTAACGATATACTAAAATATGGACATATATTAAAACTTGAAATACTTAGGAAGATAATAATCTTAAAAGGTAAGTTCTGAAATATACTTTACCACGTGATGGTCACAAGTGGTTTTTAAATATTTTATGAGTATCCCTAAGTGGTGGCGTACACGCCGCTTATTTTCTAAACCTTTGATGCGATTAAGTACTTCAATAAATTTCTAGATAGAAAAGCTAGTAAAGCTAAAACGTATTGTATATTTTAAATTTTCCAATGATAGAGTCGTGATTAATAATTAATAATTAGAATAAAACTGGTTGATTTCTTTTTTTAATAATTAAAAACAAATACCGTTATGCGCGAAGCCAGAAACAATTGCTTATTTCAAATAGCTTTAACTTATATATTGGATAATCCATTCTGCGGTGTAAAATTCGTTATAGAAGCCATTACTCGGCGCTCGGTAAAGCGGCGACTGAACGTTGCACCTCCGAGTGTAATTCGCTTAGGACGATAAACTTTTTACCTCCGTCGATTTCTGCCGCTATGAAGTATCGCTTCAATTTACTTCGGCCTCGTTCTCATTTAACCTAATTCTCTTGTTTTAAACTGTTTTAAACGTTTTATTGATTCGTTCCAGTTCACTACTTTTAATACCTGAGAAATTATTAAAAAAATTACAAGTTTTAGCGTGACGTTATGAAGACCATTTCTAAATGTTCATATCAGACGCCAATATATGAGCGTTTAATGATTTTATTCAATATGATTATGGGGTAATTTTGTGTACTTTGGAAGTTCCGATATAAATTACAAAGCCTTTGTTAAGTACGTTGCAAGTGTATTTATAGTCACGACGTGCCTGCGAGCCTTGGCATTCGAAGAAGTTTGCAACTCGAGCGCGCGCCTGTCAGCTTGCCTAATGTACTAAGAGACACTTACTCTTCTTTAATGGCCTTCCTCTCCGGTGCCGTTTAAAGTATTGCAATAAAAGCGATTTAAAAGTTCTGTTACGTTGACTTTGGTTTTTAATTTTGTTAAACTATTTTTTTTGTATTGGGAAATGTTTTAAAGATACCTTTTGGTAGCTAAATATTTGAATGGAGTCTACATGTGCGGAAAGAGTGGACAGACAATATTTGATTTCTACATATTGAAAGTCCTTTGCAAAAGTTAAAAGGCCAATAAAAACGGGAATTGTCACGAACCATATCGCTCAAAGCATCTTTTGGTCGATATATAAACATATAATATAATAGTGTAGAGAAAATTATTGCATAATGCGAACACAACAATAATGTTAAAGCGGAGAAAATATTAATATCAAAATAAAATAACTTGTGAACACTTCATTTATTACATAATAAATAGAAGTATTGTTAACGTTTAATAGTGTTCGTACGTAATACAAAGCGGTTTTTTTCATAAATTACTATGTAGCAATATTGAAACAAAAATAAAACAAAGTAAAAAGCCCGGCTTTTGCAACAGGCGCACTGACCTTGCCGAATGAATACAGCCAGGAATTACTGCAGTCTACATTTATTTTAATTTTAAAAACTAGAATACGCAACGGAGTCTCATCCGCTATATCTAGAACACGATTTTTATATTTCCCGTTTATTTTTTCACTGATTCATACACGATCGAGTGTTACATCAATGATAATAACCCTTCAGGCAAGTTTGAGCTGTGCTGAATCACGAGCATGGTTTGATTTACTCACCTCGATCCAATTCAAACCTAAGCTGAGTCTAGTTTGTGAACAATAATTGTCAAGTCAACGTCCATCCAGGCTCGCCGCAATCGCGTTCAGTGGAAGTGAAATTCAAACCCAACATGGATCAAGATTCAATCGGTCAGATTAACGCTGTTGAACTTCGATTCGGATAATGGAAATTCCAAATATAAAGCGGATGACTAACCCAAGTACGTCTAAAGTAATGAAATCCAAAAAACAAAAGCTAACGTTTAAATAGAAACAGAGAACCCAAGAGACTATTAAACCAGTTAGTTATCGAACTGAATAATCTCGCAATTTTAAGCAATATCCGGAACATCCTAAACTTAATTATAAAGCACTTTAGCTGAGCTGCATAATACACTAGATAAATTGGACGTTTAAGGAAATTTCTGCACTTTATTGTTTTATAAGTTTGATAGCCATCTGAAAGGCATGATTAATATACCTAGATAGTCACAGAAACCGACGTCGCCAAATAAATGTAGCATAGACATTTTTGTGACTGAATAGTGACTACCTTAAAAAGGTTTTTACAGTTTCGTCGGGCTGAAGTTGCCGGGCGCAGAGGGCGCTTAATCAAAACCTCTTTTTGTACATGAAACCTTTAACTTTGAAGAGCAGTCCGATCGCGAATGAAATTGCACCACAATCGGTTGTGAAGTAGCGAGGGCGCCGGAACGGGTACGGCCGGCGAAGCAATCCTTGTTACCGTCAACTCTGAACCGACACAATACGTGGATGCCGTCAGTGAGATTTCAAACATTGAAACCATGGTACGCGCCTCGTAAATACCAAATGATGTAATTACAAAGAAGTCGATCAGACACGTTACTTCAAAAAAGTGATTTTTGACAAGAAAAATCCAATGACATGAAAACCAATTTTTTGACGAAAAAAAGTTATCTATTCATTAAATTGCTCGTGAAGATACTTACGGGCCAAAGTTATATATGTAATCTTACAAAATGTAAAAGAAAAGTTATTGAAAGAGTACAACACGTAGGTATATGTTGTTGTTCCTACGCCATAGCTAAATAAAGCTAGCAAATGTTTTGTGGCTCGACAGGACATCATTCCGCCTTTATTGACTTTTGAAGGAGGGAAGTAAACAAATTAAGTAAAAATAAAAGTGGGACAAAGTATAAAGTAAATTCGAAGTACCTACAAGGAAAATATTTTACAAATGAGCCTAAATAAATTGTAAATGTTATTAACAATAAATCCTTCATCAGTTCTGATTGCCGATCAATACACTGTATAAAGACAAGCTAAAAGGCTAACATAATTGGTTTGCAATTACCACGGTTACCACACGAAATTCAGTAGGTATGATAGATCGTTTCGATATACGGTGTAAATCCGCAGTCGAAACCGCCGCGGGACTTCTGCAAGCTGTACGGTGGTGGGGCTATATATCAGTTCCGGTTTCGAGAGTGGGTCAGTTCCATCCCTGTGTAATTGAAGTGAATGTTTTGGATGTTTATGTTTTTTTTAAAGTATACCAATATGTATACCTGTGAGTTGTGATGTAAATAAATATTATTATTGATAGGTTGAATAGAAAAGAAGAAATTCTTTAGCGACATATTTTTTTAGTCCAAATATTGACAGCGATACGAATTTTAATTTTTAACTTCCGTAGAAAGCAAATGCAGCTCGGGATATCGAGTAGTATGTGATCTACTTGACGAGATAGCCCACATTCAGTGCTCGTACCGCGCCCTAGTTGGCTCGCCAATAATAAACTTAGTTAAAATGTTTACACAAAAATAAACCAATCTTTTCTGTGCTATGACAAACGCAGATATCATCAACCTTCTTTTTTCCCATGGAGGGTCGGCACAGTATGTTCTCTTACATACATCTCTGTACTCACACACTTCCTACGCATATCCCCTTTCACACAATCCATCCACACTTTCGGTATTCCTCTACCTTTATAGCCATCGACGTTCAATCTCAACACCTTCTCATTTATGTGCTTTCATCTCTTCGCATAACGCATATGCGCATAGACGCAGAAAATCATGATTTTTATTTTAATGAAAGTAACAGACAGGCTACTGAAGTGCTCAGGGCTGATCAATCTCTTTACCACTCTATTCATTCCTTGTGGGTGCACTTTTTGTCAATAAAATTTATGCCTAATTTTGAGAAATGTAAAAATAGTTTTAAAATGACTTCAACTAGTGTAAAATAAAGTCAAGTCAAAAGGCTCTTGAGCCAGATTATGAGAGTGGCTTTAGTTTAAGAAAGACTTTGTACCCATTTTTCTAATAAGTATATTTTTTATCAGTCAGAAACTTGAGAAGAAAAAATTGAAATCCAAATTCATTGCTAGTATGTTCATAAAAATCATAAAAATATAAAATTGGGGAGAACACGCCCTTTACGTCTGAGTTCTTTCAACATAACAGAATCAACATAAAGCAAGTGCTTGTTATTTATTTTGCAGCATCAAAGCGAACCCGCTGCAGCACTGAAAGTTGTTCGGAAATGTTTTTTTCGTATTTCTTTTGAATTGCATACAGAATTTGCTCACCCACCTCAACTCAACCGTTGAATTCAAACAATTCTATAACACACATTTTAAATTATTATAACCATGACACAAACCACTGTACTAAAAGCTCGCAACCACTATGCTATAATTAACGGTTCTTCTCCCAGCACTGACATAACATAGAACAAAATTCGATTCATCTGCTAAGATATCAACATCTTCTAAAAAATACGGACGAATTTAGAAACTTTCGTTTGAATTCTCTTGAAAAGATCATTAATAATTCCCACGTGGCAGATGAACAGCCCAGTATCGTAAGCGAAAAGCTGTAATCCAGTCTAAATTAAATTTTGTTCCACAAAATACAACATTTTGGTTTCATTTGCGATATTACAATAGCAGTAAATCTCTGAGATATTGTTCGTTTTGTATAAATAAAAACCTATCAAGAGAGAAATATACTTAGAAATCTTTTACTGTATTTGTGACCGTTGTATAATATTTAACATCCTCCAGAGTAATCGTTGCGTTTTATTTCGTCACTAGGTTACAAAACACCATACGCAAACATAGGTGAAAAACGGCAACATCGCAAAATTGATATATCATAACAAAATACACATGGCCGCGTGCTTTCGAGTTTCAATGGTAACGGAATACTTTCAGTGTCGAAGGTCCTTGAGGTGGGCCGAGGTTACACCAATGCCGATAGTTGCGCAGACCGGCTAGAATCCGGCGCGAATTCACCGCCCACTCTCGCCCTTGCCCCTTCTCTGTACTTCCCGCTCCCTTTGCTCCCCGCTGCCTATACTCCCTCGTCTCCCGCACGCCTTTCCGTGGCGGCAGACGCCAGACATTTCATTCAACTTTACTCGACGTCCCGCAATATTGTACTCGTGACCCCAAGCACTACACTTATGTTTTACTACGTTATTGTTTTTATTTTGTTTATCTCACAATAATATAATCCTTGATATGACTTAGGTAATAATAAGAATTGATTTATCTTATATTATTCGCCTTAAAAATCAAGATACGTAGTCCAATAACCCCGACTAACTTTAAGTCCATTAACAATTCCATAGGAACGGAATAAAAAAACAAGTAGGAAAGATGAAACAGAAATTACATAAAAAAGAACTATCACTTTAAAATCTGTCATTTGATAGACTATAGTTGACAAGAAAACGGACATACTAACCTCAACGAGTATCAACAAAGGTCCGACCGCTCAAGCCCCTGTTACATTGCGACAAAGATTCGAAAGACCCCTCACTCTTCAAAATCGATAAGTCGTTGAACTTGCCTACATTCAAAGTCTTGACGTACAAATGTGCCTTTTATTAACTTTGATATCACAAGAATGATAGCGACGAGAATGTTTTATGTCAATATATGACAACAAAGTAACAATGTTAACGACATTATACAATAGTTCGGCACTTAAAAGCTCGCCGAAGTCAATCCTGTAAATAGCGACTTCAACAAAGAACTTTCAGGGACTTTCGATCCATATATACGTACGTATAATTTTCACGACAGTTCCTTTCTTATATTGTTTGTATCAACAATAAACGTGAACTTTACTGTGACTACTTATAATACGCAGTTCATTTCTTACAAAATCAATATGGAGGTGGTAAGAGCAACGTACTTTAAACAAAAGGGGTTGTAAAACTATTTCAATTTTGAACGTAGCTCTGACTTTTATAGAAAAAAATAAACCAAATACGCTTAGTGTGAGGCGAACCGTGAACGTGGTACAACTGAAACTTTTTTATTGCGAACAGTGCCGTAGATAAAACACAAATTAAAAACAGTCGATTGCTTTTTCACCACGTTTTTCCTTTTACTAATACGAAGTTGTATTGTTCTCGACGCCGTGTTGTGTGCTATAAGAATGGACCTTTCATGAAAGTTTGCACTTTTTTATTAGTCGATATGAGTTTGTAATAAATAAAATAGATGAAACAAAACACGAAGAACCCCTCAAACGAACACAAGTGTGTTCATAGCGTTCACTAGTATAACATCAATGTTTGTAGAGGGATTAGCTAGAGGGCAGCTTTAGAAAAGCTACCTGTGGGTCTTCTAACTTTACGATATACGTAGCTCAATATAAAATATTTTCATTTCATCTTCACGTAAACCGCTCTCTTTCCATTTAATCCACTTGTTGTTTTGCTATGAAATATAAAATATAAATTAGGTTGCCTCATAGGAATATGTTAAATTCGCTGGAGTATTAGCAAGTTGTGCTCATGTAATTAATTAAACCAATCCTTAAGTAGGTTGTATTCCATTAAGTAAATTGCAGATTCATTTTCGTTTGAAATAGGTCGTCCCAGTTTCCTTCACGTTCTAATCCTCTCAAGATATGAAAATTGCATGATTTTATTCGACGTGTTATATGGCTCAGAGGTAAAGGCAGAGCTCTCAAAGTACTCTAGGCATAAGAAATACTGACCTTTATCCATGGACGGGATATAAGAATATAAGATATTTTGTACCTATTCAATTTCGCTATTTTTACGCTGAAAGTGTAACTTACCACCCAGACGGTAACAGTTGGAAGCGCTGGTGTGGATTCCAACTAATAAAAATACTGTCAGTAACATCAACAGGCGTGTTAAGGCGGAACGAAAGAAAAGCTGTCATTTCCAAGCAACGACCTATCCATTTATAGAGATCAGTAGGCGGCAAAGACGAGGTGTTCAGGCGCCAGGCGCGACGTCACGGCGCCGCTGAGCCGGCGGAGCGTCGCCTATTGACGTCACCAATTTACAACCTTTTAACATAGGTTGACAAAATCATCCTCCATCTTGGTTGGTTTCAAATTAATTATTTGAAAGTCACGAATCTCAATAAAATAATCGCAAAATCAATGTGCGGTGGTAAAATTAAGAATTATGAATGATACTAAAATGTTAGTGCTAAGAGACAGTCCGACGCAGCTAGTGGGGGATGGCACATTAGCATAAATCTTGTAGCTAGCGTAACCATTTGATAGCTAGCCCAAAAATATTGGGATATGGGATATATATAATAAGTATGATGTTTGTACCCAATATAATTTTAAAAAAAAGAGTATAATTTTGAATTACAGAAAGTGTCAATCTTTGCAATACACAGTCATTAGCGTGGATTTCTTTAAGTAATTATATAGGATATTTCTGGAAGTTTATACGCCAGCGTTATGTAGGTACGCACACAATTGACGTAGGCCGAGCAAAAGATAAGAAAACGATTGACCGCAGTATTATAATTTCTTTTTCTTAGGTAAAATGAATTAGTTTAAATTATATGAAGCGAAGAGTAAATCCTATTACATTTACTGAGTAAATAAATATTAAATCTAAAACATGATTTATCACAGAATGAAGATATATTTGCCTTGAAAATATTTATTCGAACAATAATTGGTTCACCAATATTACATACGTTTATTTATCGAGAATAAATAAAAATGGAGACTCAATTCCGAAATCATCTTCAAATCTTACAAAGAGGAAATAAATATATTCATATAATATGTGAATAGGAATGCTCGAGTGGGAGTTATTCTGTGCTTACCTCGAATAAATTGTATTGAAAGGAATATAAAGAAGTCTACGGAGTTAAACCAATATATGCCTTGCTGTTTTTTAAATCCGAACTCTATAAGAAAATAGGAAACAAAAGGATAAATATAGATAATCAATGCATAATCGATGGAATCATTAAAAAATTGTTTAATAAACAAGGATAATATTTATACAATGATCCAAATAGCCGTTAAAAATTATTATGTAAATGACCTAATGAAAAATGTCTTGAGAATGAACTCTTCATGGATTTAGTCCTGGCGGACGGTTATTTTTCATGAAAACCTTTCTTAATACGATTCGTAAGTCCCATTTAAATTTAATAAAAGCGACGACATTACAAAGACATCGGCAACGAAAATGAAATGTTTCATACATTTTATTTGAATCTGTAAATACATGTTGCAGGCAAACATCGAGTGCTCAGTTACAAAAGAATAAGTAACAAAACAATTGAATAATTATAGTAAAAAATGTAAATTGAGTGATAATGTCGCGATGGCACGGGATCGAGTTAGGTGGAGACGTTTGTTTGTCGGCGGCCAACACTTCAGTTAGTTTTTATAATTAGAATGAAAATGTGAAACAAAAATAGGAGGTAGGTTTCAGTTCTTTACATTTTGTTATTTTATGAGATCCACATTAACAAAGAAAAGATAGAGGGGAAGAGAAAGAGTAAGCGAAGACGGAAAAGAAGCTACCAGGGTAGTTTAAGCAGATTTAGTCCATGGATTAGTAATACTATACGGAACAAGTCAAAGGTTACGCAGTGACGTATCAAGTGAAGCACGTAGTTAATATGTGAAAATAGAGTTAGTATGCAAAATAGGAATTTGTAAAAGTTACCTACTGAAATTACTTCAATAAATACGTATTTATATATAAAAGTGTTAAAAGGATGCAGTTGCACGCCTCGGGGGTAACAACGATATGCAAATGCCATCCAGGTTGTAGTTGGAATGAACACGTAGAAGATGCTTTTATAGAACGCGCCTGTGTAACTATTTGCTTAAATAACACATTTCTCGCGGCGCTGTGCTCTAGACGTTCTCGCCGTGGCAATTTCTTCAGTTGTTTTTCTTTCTTCGTTCTACAACAATTGTTCCCGTAACTACTGGAAAAGGCGAGTGGAAACCTTAAGTGGTGTATTTCGAAAAATGTTCTATATAAGTCCGCCGTAATACTAGACTAAAATAAAGACAGACTTTACAAATATACCTTATAACACAAAGAAATGTGTACCCCGGATTTTCATAAAAATTAACTATACGTTGACAAAGTTACGATAACTAGCTGTTGAAATATGAAACCTTTTTCAATTGTTTGAAACCTGCCTGTGCCTCTTAGAAAAAAATATATTTCATAATATAAAATTTTGTTTAAACAAAATATTTGATGGATATAACAAAAGTCCAATCTTCGAGACTGACACTCAATGACTTTGTTCAATTTACAACTGATTTAGTTACGGTTAAAAACAAATCTGTCCTTGTTGTAAATTATAACAATGTTGTCCGTTTCAGTCTGTTAGGTAGTTAACAAAGGATCTGCGAGTGGACGCTTCGATACTGGATCACTATCAATCGTGTGGACTATAGAACCGTCTCACTTGTAATTGCTTCAAGACGTTTCAAACTTCTCGAGAATACATTCTTGTTCAATTTGAATACGTTTGTGATACGTTGAATGTAATTAAAGTGTAGATCTCGGGATTACAAGTAAGTTCTATATTCATTATATGTAGGTACTTCAATATTTCAATGGATCTAGATATGCATTAAAGCATGCTGTTTACCATAGACATAATGAAGTAAGTAAAAAGATGCAGATGTCTATCTCTAACGTACAAAGGAGAGGTAAGAATTTTTTGCTAATGCTCCCCTTCCCATTTATAATAAATTACAAATCAACTAACTGAAATATGATAATAAATACATTCAATGTTTAATAACAGGAAACAGTACATATAAATTATTCAGAGACTAATGACGAAAGCTGTATACAATTTCGTATAACAAGTAACGAACGTGATTTCAGTCAAAATTGATTACAAGCACAAAGGACTCATTTGCGCAACAAAATGTATACACGAATAACATGAACGGTACATTGTGCGCTGTTTGCCTCTATTTATTCCGTATCACTAAGCAGTAAATTGATGCCTAAATTAGATACTATAAATAGTGAGAGCCACACACAATTTAATTATTAGTTACAACGGTATAGGTTATTGTATTACGTTTTAATTTTTGGAAATTACGCGAAAAGTCGAAGTCGAATGCCAACATCGAGTTTCGAATCGGTAAGACGGAACACCGCTTCCAAACTGCTTACTAATTTACAACGAAACGAACTTGTCCTTTTTAAACATTGACTCAGAATACAGAGAAAAGTTAGTTGTAAATTAAGTTGATTGAGGAAAATAAGTTTGTTGGTCGGAATAACTTATTCATGGACAATAGCCGGAATAAACTGATTCGCAGAACGTCATCCGAGTATCTTCGTTTATTCTTAATGTTTGATATTAAATGATTCGAGATCTCGAGGGAATCTCCTTTGTACAATAATCTAACAGCTCCCCGCGGCTCACTACAAAGTTACTTTATACTTGGTATGCTAGCGTGTGTAGGAATTTGGGTTTAGTATAGTAGCATTATGAAAATACGTGACATTGCTTTCGGTATAGTAACTTTGTGGAAAAATGTTCGTATTATTCTATAGCCGGTATTTTATTCAAGAAATATTTCTTAAGCAATAGTACAGGTTTCTTTTTCCACAAGTGCTACCGACTTTGACGAGTATTTATATGACTTAAGTCCAGTATGAACCTTCGTACCGTCGGTACTACTTTATTAATTATTCACTTATTCAATTAATATTAACTAGCTTGAGATATTGTAGAGATATATTGTACGACTTCAGTTGCTTTCTCTAACTAGCTAGTTAGAGAAAGAAAGGAGAAAGACAACGGAAATCGGACAATATTTAGTATTTCATATTATATTACAAGAACTATCCGTAAGGGTGATATCGACACAAAAAATACAGATCTGCAAGTTATAAAATACAATCTATCATGTAAAGTATATAAACAATATATGGTTCCTGTACAATTCCCGTCGAAATCGATACATCGTGGAGTACCTTTGCGTACACTTATGTACAGGCCAGCAGACAAACACTACTCTCAGCATATCACTATCTGCTATCGTATAAAAAAATTAAAATGAGATCTAAAATGTATTCCTACTAGCCCAACTCTAACCACCAAAATTTTACTAGCGTGCAGTCGAAAATGGATTTCGCGAACACCAACCGCAAACCCAAACTGAAACGCGAAATATACAATTTCGGCTGTGGTTGAATTATCAAATGATTAAATTAATTTCATAATATTAGTATTAAGTTATTAAGGTTTTAATAATTTCAACAATTCACCAGATGCCAAAATAACAATGATAAAACTCGTAATGCAAAACGAGTTTATGTTTAATTTATGCACGATATAACTTCGTATCGATTTTATATTTTATTGACTGATTTCGAACCTAGTTTAGCAACCACGGGAAAATCCATTTGTGAATGTACAAATATTCTATTGCCTAGTAAATGTTTTTTTCACATACACCCATACTCTTTGGGATCGCTGCACTGTACCATCATACAATTAAAAATTTGAACTGACATGTACTAAAAAGCGTATCTCTTTCTCAAAGGCCGGCAACGCATTTGCTTCTGTAGTGTTGCGGATATCCATGGGCGTCGACGATCACGTCTGTGATCTCGCCGGGAGCATCCCTTCTCTTATAAAAAAAAACAAGCTTTTAGTTAAACTGTTAATATTATCTGAATTTCGTATAATTTTTAACTCATTTTCAGATCCGATCTACTGTCACCGTACACTCGCCTCGTATATGCATCCATCGATTAACAGACTGAAATCCATTATATCGTTATGAAGTTGGAATTGTCCGATCATTAATTTCATTCGTTAATGTACTAAAAGAGATTGTATTCATTGTGACAGTGAATGATACAGATAATGTAATCAATTTGTTTCGAAAATAATGAAACCCATATTACGCGTAGGAAACATTGTTTTTTACAACGAACATCATTTAAATACAGTATTATTCTGTACGAGTTTGAAACACAAAAACGGAAAGGGAAACCTTACGCGAATACGTGTCAAAATCGATAGATGCGCCACCAGCTGTACAGAGCGAGAGGGGGAGATGCGACAATTCTGAGCAAATAGTTTCAAATACAAAGTATCATAATTTAGAGAACGTAATTTTTTTTTAAACTTTTTAATAATAGATGGAGTGTTAAACAACATTTTTACTATGTTCCGGTTCAGATATCTATATGTTATAAAACTAAGAATCAAATGCTAGGTAATTAAATACATAAAATAAATAAGTATGCAAACATATGTAAAACCCGTATTATGATCAAAGCATTAAAGCACACACTGCAGCACACTCGGCATCCGTACGTATTAACACTAATTGCGAATACATGCACGAACTGAATTCACATATAGTCTAATTGCAATTACGACGCGAATATATTCAAAGCAAACGTAAATTATAGCAAAATGGCACAATATCGCTATAGAGGGGTGGTTATCCTCTCATTCTATTTGATAAAAAGACACGTTTTACGTACAGGTGATTTCGTGAAAAATACCTAGACAAAGTTGTCATGATTTCACAATAAACATATTTTTATTTCATATACATGGCAACCCTTGGGTCATAAGATAGGTGTAGCACTTCTTACATGCTGACCAAGTATTAATATAAGGTTTCAAACATACTTACGCCTTAATTCTTAGTCATTTAAAATCTAATGTTTTTACTTCATCTTTACAATTTTTTTACTGTAATGTATTTTCTTAATAAATGAATGAATTAATAACTATAATAATTAAATCGCTCAAATTATATATTTGAGACATCACAAGATTTGACTGTTGGTCTCCTGCGCAAAGCAAAGCGCCATCTTGTGGGGAGCAGTGAAAACTGCGTACGATCGGCGCACGATCATGTTTTTCCGCTGTACAACTTTTATTAAATATTCTGTTTCATGCGCAAACGTTCTGTCGCACGTTTTACACCAGCGACCAACAGGTGGCGTGCGCTACGCTAATTTTACGCTGTACTACAAAGTTCTACTAAATTCGTCGCATGAATTAAAATATTTAATTCAGTGTTTTTTTTTAATTTACCTTAAAAAGATAAAAAAAATGTTTTCTCTATCAAATGAGAAATAAGAAAAAAATCTTGTTTCTTATAAGCTTCGCTTTACAGCAAACCTGGAAAATCGCCTTACTTATAACAGGAAGCCGCTGACATAACCCGCTTATCGTGTAGCGGTATTATTTGAGAAAAAGAAGCGCTCTATTCTATCATCATTTTTATTATTATAAGAAAAACTATACAGTGTATTTTTATTTTTATTAACGGTTATATTTACTCTAATCGTATAATGATATTTGATTCGTTTCTACATATCATCGACATTGACACTTTCCCGGCACGGATAGAATTACACTTCCAGAATTCTTAAGACGTATAGAATTGAATAAATGTGTGTAATTACACCCGAGAAAGTCAACATTTCAAATTCTCGCTCGATAATGTCAAGGCAGAGTTAGTTCATTTTCTTTGTTAACAAAACATTCACAATGTCTGATAATTCTAAAGAAGAACTGCATGTTAATAACTTAATATTTGGTCAGATGCGCATGAGCATATTTAAGGTATGATTTTTTTTTATTTATAATTGTGATCGATTCTCTTAAACGCGAGCTTTATATAGTGCCTTCTATACGTTGCAAGTACCTGGTGCGAAACAGAATTATTTTTTGTGCTTGAGTAAATAATAACTAATATAATAAAACAATAAAAATAAAATATCCTCTTCGACACGAAATGTTTCAAAGCATGATAATAATAATGAAGTTCAGTAATAATAGCTTTGTAGCGAAATCAATCTGGCTGCAAGTAACTAACCACCCGAGAGCTGTAAGTCCACAGAGAATATTAGATGAACTGTCCGCAGACGTGCGGCGCTCTGAAGAAACATTAATTGCAATTTCCCTTTATCCCTGCAATTGAGTTTCATTGAAGAAGTTTATGCGGTCACGAGAAGGTCTACATTCAATTAAATGTGCTCGTGACTCGTGAGTGTTTAACTTTAGTCATTTACAAGCTTAGTTATTAAACGATGAAAGCAAAAGTTTTTCATTTCTAAAATTTAGTTAAAAACCCATTAAATTTTTGGAAATGAAAAATTCACTAAAAAAACGTTCTTGAAAACAAAATCACTAAATATTATAACTGTGAAAAATATTAAAAGTATTAAATCGTTAAAATTAATTAACATTTGAATGGTTCAATATTTAACTATCAAATAGTGGAATTTAATTTTATGAACTGTTATGCTTTTTTTTTGTAAATTAACGATGAAAATATTCAACGTATCTCGTTTTATAAACACGCGAACGCTCTGAAGTTTTACACGCAATTGGGTCAATGGATACGACATGTCTACTTGTACAAACTTAATGACGATATTCACTAAAAAGGTTGCTAGAAATAATCAAATTAAATTATTTACAATATTTATGAAATCAAAAAAACTTCTGGCTTCAAGTGAAACTATTTTTGATAAGCAAAATTTTATTAAAAATGAATCCGTCGCTGCGAAATTTCTTCTACAGAAATTTATCATAATTAACTTAGGAGCTTATACAAGTCGATACTTCCAAGACGCTCCGCTATCTTCCAAGAAAAATAACTTAAATCAAAATTGGAGTAATCCGTACTTGCTAGGAATTGATAGTCAATAGAAAATATATATTTTTTTTAATGTTATAGAGAAGATAAATATCGTTTGACCTCAACATGGAGAGACTAAAAATTATAGGTATAATTATCTTGCCTTGCCTTTTTTCCAATGGAGGGTCAGCACAGTATGTACTCTTCTATACATTTCTGTCAGCCGTTATATCTTACACTTCTTATGCTTATCATTTTACACAATCCATATACACGTTCGGCCTTCCTCTACCTTTGTAGCCATCCACATTCAATGTCATCACCTTTTCGTTTATGTGCTCATCATCAAATGCTCAAAATCATAGGTATAGTATAAAAGATTATAAATTCCTTTTGAAAAATGAATAAAAAAATAAAAGATTGGAATTAATTTCATTCTCATAGATTAATTTTCAATTAACATTTTCCCTGTAGGAAACTGCTGAAGTTTGGTGCGAAACGTTTATTTTCTTTTGTTCCATGTAATAAAGCGAAGTCGGAAGTCAGCGCTCTGTCTGCTTCCCAACAGTTTGTATGCGTTTCTGAGACTCGCTAAAGTTCAAACGTT
>JAODUI010000025.1:876108-908873 GCA_027563995.1 Papilio gigon
ATATAATATTTTATATATAGTACAGAATATAATTTAATTTACTAAACTATACATTTCACTTAAAGAAAACGCATCGCGTCTTTAAATCAGTTATTGGCATTAAATATATAAAATATATATATTCGTGGTTGTTTCGATATTGTCATAAACGATGTACCGATTTTTAAATTAGAGCATTTTTCTATGTGATAATACAGTTTTACGTTCCGTTTATTAATTTATCCTTGCAGAGTAATTTAATCGACGTCTTCCAACTAAAACTACGGACTAATGTAATATGTAAAACCAGACATTTATTCACTTGACCCGAATCGCGGGGCCGGATCGCGATACTGCGGGTTAACGTGTTATTTTTAGTTTAGAAAACGCTCTAGTGTTCAACATGACTATGTTATGTTCAGATGATGTATCTATTTTACACAATGATATAAGATTTTTATTTTAATTTTTTTTTAAATACTCACCTGTATTTTTATTTTATTTTACTTTGAAGATATTTTTATCATAGATATCATATCAATGTAGCCTTTTCATATTATGATACCTTTTAAATCGGTCAAGTGAATGTTTTATCTCGACTGGAAGAAAACCATAAATAAGTATTTAAGAATAAAATTAAATACTTACCATTTTGAGATGTTCTCTGCAATATCTTTTGAATTTCTCCAGCCTCCGAACCACTCTCAGATTCCGAATACACTGTATGATTACCGCGTGCTAAGTAAGTATTGTTTTTATTTATGCTTTTATATGTTTTGCCGACACTATCTACACTCGTTGTCCGTACCGGGGGTTTGGGTGGAGTTCCATAGTCAAGAGTAGCTGAACTGTTTATTTTATTTGGAAACAAAGCATTACGCGCACTCAATATTTTATAACTGTCATTAGATAATTTCACATCTAACGCAACACTTTTTGGAACTTCACTGCTGCTTGGTAGAAAAGCTTTAGCGTACTGCTCTTCGAAGCTCACTCGTTTGGGTTGATGAGTGTTGTGTCTTCCGTCCGGTGTTAAAGAACCACGTTGAAAAATCGGCATTTGTCTGTTAACAACTGGTGACGTAGTTCTTGAATTAGATTTATGCATGTGTCTATACACGATGGCCGTTTCCGCGTCGGCTGTGCGATTTCGTATGAACGAATCAGTCCGGCGCTCTGGAGCGCCTCTCACAAAAGGTGGAAGTGCGTAAATTGGTTGGGCCATGTTGTAATTCAAGTCCCGCCCTCGCGGTAAGCTGTAACTTTTTGGTTCAATTACAAAAGAACTCGGTGTACTGCAATTGGAACTAGAGTATACCGTATTGAACTTTTGTGGTGACAGCCGCATATTATCCAAAGATTGCTTTAACAAATTATCGTCTTCCTTTTCTTTTAATTCTTTGAGTTTCTGCCAGTAGAAAGCTTCAATTTTCTGACGCGTCTTATCTTTATCGCTCTCTCCGTTGCTACCCCTAGGCGTTGGAGGTTTGGTTACATCCAGATATTGGGGCCGAGGTGAAGGTGTGGATTTATTGCCAAGGCTCGACCTACTTATTGAATTACGTTTTTCTTCTGTTTCTATCATTGTTTTCCGCACGTGTCCATAAGGAGAAACTGTTTTCGGAATGTTCGGTCTCTTTTGTGTCACAGCCACGGGTGAAGTGGGTGCAGAATAATTGTAAGGTTTCTTAATATAATCGTGGTTTTGTGAAGGATCCTCAATTTGTTTCATTGTATTTCGAGAGTCGTTTTTATCCAAAGATAGACTTCGCGCTCTTGTCGGCTGTATAGTTCGTACTTCGGCTTCTTTTTTTGGTGAAATGAGGAATTTTGTACTTACTCTTTTGATCTCAGCACCGACAGAAGCCGGACTTGCTTGGGCTTGTGATGCTTTGTAAATTTCAATTTCATCAAGTGGGGTTATCTTATCAATTAGCTTTTCCAAAGAATGGTAATATACATCTGGATATTGGGTACTATTGAAGTCATTTAATTTTTGTGGTCTAGGTGATGTTGATTGAATTATTTCACCTTGTGGTTTCGGTGGTACTTGAGGTCTCGCCATATAAGTGGTATAGAAGTTTTCATTTTTAGGCCTTTCTGGGAAATCTATTTGGTGTTTTATGTTATCTGAAACTAACGTGCTACTGGAAGAATGATTGCTTGAAAGGTCCACAATGGGATCGTTTTCCGGTCTAAGGCTTGCTGACAAGTTTTCATATATCCGTTCTTGACCGGCATCTGAATCTTGAATAAATGTATTTTTATCAACTAATGCTCGAGGGTTTTGATACTGATTCACATTTGCATTAATTTCAGCTACGTTTTTATGACCTGTACCATACTCTTTTCTCGTATTCTTATCCTTAGAACGATGAGTGAAAAATAAATTCGGAAATATCTTACGGAAACTATTCGACCTTTTTTTGTTATTTTCATTCATTTTATTAATACAAGACGTGTATAATATTCAGGAACGTCTGAAACAAACGGAATATTTCGAATGAATTATACAATTAACTCGAAAATTAGAGGAAGACCAAGGAAGATGTGGATGGATTCTGTGCATCAGGTTATGCGTAAGGAGTGTGTGAGTTCAGTTACGATGACTGACAGAGATGTATGAATGAGTACTACATAGTGTTTGACCCTCGGTAGAGAAAAGGGCAGGATGATGACATTTAACTCGTATGCTAATAATTTACTACTCATTAAAGACTTTATTAGTGGTTTTCATTATCTTGTAGGTACAAAAGATCTAGACACGTTAGCCCTCGAATCAATGTGCGCATTCCCGCAGCAAGTATGAAACCTGAATATTACACTAGCGTTACTGTCTTATACAAAGTACATCACGTCGCCAACGTCAAAGTACTTCAGAAGGATAGGGTCATGTTACAGTCCGTCAAGGTCCAGGTACGAGGTTGTCTGACAGCAATGCCGACTATTTTCTTTATGTTAACGATTTACATTCGAACTCAAGACCTAAATAATATGTAATAAAGCTAGATAATATTTTAATTTAATATTTAATATATAAGAATTTACGAAGGTCGTGTACATTTTTTTAAACATAACACTTTCAATCGATACCACCATCGTGCGAGTTCGCATTCAGTAAGAGAATGTCATGGTGTCACCATTGTCACCATTTATGAGTTACCCAATCAAGTTGGATTTAAATATTTAATTTATATGTGCATTTTCCGTCAATGCTAATGCATGCAAAGATTTTACATTTGCGCATATATCTTGCCGCGCTTCTTTGTGGAATATGTAAATTTACATTTTAAAATTCAAGTACACCTCTTTATTTTCTTCAATTAACTATGTTAGACACGACACCTTTGAAACTGCCAACAAATTTTCCGAAATATGACTTAAACTTTCGTGGTTTTTACGAACATTAAATTTTGCAAAGTTTTATTCTTCTAACTACAATTTTTTATATTAAATTCAATCTTGTCATATTTTATTTTTAATGCTTTTTATAAATTTTATTTTAACAAACAACAATGTTATTCCACAATCAGTTATCGTCACCGAAATAAAACTCATTTAACATTACTAATAGACTATTATAGAATGCAATTAATTAATAAATCTTTAAAGCGTAAAACTAATTTAATGGAAAACAATGAATTGAAACAATTAAATATTAATTAAAGCGTAAAATAATTTGTAGGCTTATTAATTTCGTTTAAAAGTAATTACACGTAAAATAATACTATAAACATATTATTATATTAACTAACAGTTTTTACTAATTGTAAGGAGAACTCTCTGTAGCTTATAGTCCGGTTTACGGAATGTTTTAAATGATATTTACTTTTTTTTTTTTTCAAACTCTAAATATTTGTAAATTCCGATAAGATAGTCTGAAAATAACCATGGGTGTGGCGAACGTAGATTACCAACTGACAAAACGTATTGATAAAATTGATACGTAATATCGTTTGTAACAGTTTTCCAAATTTACTTCGAAAAAAATATTCTTCGACCATTTAAAAAGGGAATTCTATCGGGCTTTACTTTGGCTTTGGTCCAATTGCGCATTTCCTAAACTTTTTTCACAAGTACGACGCATTTGGAAAGTTTCCCTTTGGCTTTCAATTAGTTTTATATTGCCGAATTGAGATGTTTTTCAAGCTGAATAATGCTAGTGCTTGACCGCTATCCCGCTTAATATTAATTAGTGATACAGTCTAAATAGAATACGCGCTAGCTTATTTAGCTAGCGTTAAGCTGTTAGCTTATTTCTTGGTCGTTTGAACGACGACTTGGATTCTACATTCAAAATAGTAATCGGGCAAATAACTCGAACTTAACTTTATTATTTATGTAAGTTTTATTTTAATTGATATGTATAAATAACAATGAATATCATCGCAATATGGTTAAATTATAATTATTGCCGTTTTAATAGGCATGTTTATTTACTTGTGTGTGGTGAGATATAACTAAAGACTTAAATAGACTTTACCTCCATTATGTCAACAATGTACGTTTAGAACAGTCATGGTTTACTCTGTAAATATTCAATACACATAGACATTTCATTATCTTATACGTAGACAGGTCTTATGACCATGAGAGTGACACACTATCATGACATTTACATAAAGTCATTTTATTGATTATTTCTACATAGAGATTTAATAACATGTTTTATATATATTTTGGGTTATGTATATAATAGATATAGATACGGAAAGCGAAGGACCGCATACTGTGGAAAGCATTGGGAAAGGCCTATGTCCAACAGGGGGCAGACAAGAGCTGATGATAATGATGATGATATAATAGATATCGAAACACTAGTAACAAAATTAACACATCGTTCTATGTCTTACTGCGCATGTGTAACGGTTTCGACTTGAAAAATTCAAAATGTATTTCATCTCTTACTTAAATAGTTACAATTTAATAACAAAATATATTACGCTTTACTTAACTTATAGACTTATTATAAAAGCGATATCGTTTGACGATACTAAGGCGTTTCCGTTTTTAAGTGACAAAAATTTCCTATATGTGAACAAACTGTGCACATACTATTAAAAAGGAAACGAGTATGAAAGTAATCCCAACTGGACGAAGTAAAGTAAAGATATATTCATTAAAACAAAAGAAAAACACCATACAAAATCAACACTTACCGATAATGAGTCATATCATAACTTTATAACATTTCCTTCGCTCGTATTATTGAATTTGCCGCATTTTTTCTATAAGTTTATTTCAAGACTAACCTATCTAAAGGCATAAAATTATTCTTAATATAATATTTCACTTTATTAACCTATGGTGTACGATTATGACGTCATTTCTAAACGTACAAAAAGTTTCATGGACAAATTGAAATATACTACTGTATTTGCGCACCTCGCTGAAGTAACTTAAAACTTTAAAGTAGTAAACTAAGTAACACTTTTGTTAAGAGTCTAAACACTGAACTGTAACTTATTTAAAGTTCAAGTTTTGGTATTTCCGCTTCCAAAATAATGTCTTACAACGGAACTTAACTGTCAGACTAAAGTTATACAAAACAATATAAAATAACCTTTTAAGTGCATATCTGCATTATAGGTCTAACATTGTTTGTTAGATTTGAAGGTTTCATTTTCCTAATCGAAATTATAAGCTATGCCATCGCAATAAAGTCGAATTTCGTTATGAAACAAGTTTCAACACTTGTTTTGCGTTCCATTTCACACCACGATTATTGTGACTGAAATAGTAAGTATTTTCGACTACAATTTGGTTGTAAGCATCTTTATGCACTATTCCCCGTGAAATTTATAATTTAATTTAACAGTGTTCGTTAAGGGAATCAGGCACGCCAGAAAATAATCAACTTATTTACACTTTATATCTTACATAAGTCTTAACAATTAAACTATGGTACTCCACTACGGTGACACTAGTATGAACACATATTTTCGAACATGCTTCAATAAAAATATCATTGCAGTCAAAACTCACAGTAGCACATATCTCCTTTGACAAAATATATTAAAGAATTCTTTCTTTAAGACAGTTAAAATTAAGCGGAAACTTGATTTCGTAATTTAAAAATTATAGCGAACGAATACATCAAATAGAAATACGATTGAGCTTGCGAACCTGAATAAATGTGAAAGAGAAAAGAATTCATTAAGCCTACTTATCTTTTGACTTGTGTTGGCGTTTTGAAGAGTCAAATTGAATGTATCAATATTTTAAGTATTTAGATTTTTCCCCACTGTCCATCTAATAAAAATAATTCTTCTTTATTTTTTGGTTTAGTTTAGTTTAAATTTGTCCTTATTATTTCTATGTAAGTGGTACAATTTGTTAACAATCAAGCATTGAAAAGTTGTTCTATTTTTTAAATAATCAAAGTAGTTAAAAATAATTATTTAATTAACACTGTTTTTAAAGTTAAAATCAGTATTTTTATTAAAGTGGTGACATTTTAAAATTTAACTCAACCAAAAACCCAATTTTAGAACACTGGGAATTATTTATTACACATTTGGTTAGTTAATTCCTTTAAGTTATCCCTAAAAAAATTAAATTTGTATCATTATATAATAAATTATCTGTCTAGTTTCAAATTTGGCAGACGCCAGAAGTTGGCAACTCTGTCCTTGACTTTTGACGTTTAGTCGCGGTCGCGTCTCCCACTCCAAGCTACAAGCAACACGTGTATCCTATAATCTTTGACAGACTTTTTATTCTATCTACAGCTACGTGTTGTTATTGCATTTGCTCTGGTTGTATTCAGGATTTCCAAAATAAAATGATTTGTCTTACGTGTCCATTAAACGAATAGTACTGTAGTATACCAACGTGTCACATTTGGAGTTTTGCTACAGAAAGTAACGTGCATGTACAAAATGATGAAAACAAGAAAAGAAGTTAGATTCATCTTTTATTCGGCTGCAATTTTTATTTGTTACTTTATCTTTGCTATGTTGCAAGAAAAAATAACCAGGGGTAAATATGGAGAGAATGAGAAATTTACATGCGCTTTATCGTTGGTTTTGATTCAGTGTTTTGTAAATTATTTATTCGCTCAAATATTGATGGTAAGTTAAGTTTCATGACCAGGATACTTCAAACTATATTTTTTTGTTTCCCAATTGTTTACTATGATAAATGTATTAATCATTGTCAATAAGTTAAAATTTAGCTTACTTTTATGTCAAACTATGTATTATGTTACTTTGGAAGGCTCTGAAGGAATGTAGAGTTTGTCACATCTTGGGATCTATGGGATCCATTAAGTAATGCTATGGAACCTTAGCACTAATTGTTTGTTGCAGGTATCATGGACACACGAAAAAGATACAACAAGGACTGTTTATTATTTTTCATCTGCATTAACTTATCTGTTGGCAATGCTTTGTTCAGTTATGGCTCTGCAGTGGGTGAATTATCCAACACAGGTAATGCCATTTTTTTTAAACATTTTGACATCTTTATTTGTAATCATTGTTCTAATATTGTACTAATATCACCAGTATTGTAAATTTAAAATCTTTTTCTTTTTACAGGTTGTAGGAAAAGCAGCAAAACCGATACCGGTGATGATTCTTGGTGTATTAATTGGCCACAAATCATACCCATTGAAAAAATATCTTTTTGTCCTTTTGATTGTAATTGGAGTTGCACTCTTCATGTATAAGGATCAAGGTAAAAAGACCAATGACTCGGGCATGGGCATCGGAGAACTTCTGCTGCTTGTTTCATTAATAATGGACGGTCTGACTGGTGCTGTGCAGGTATGGTCTTTAGACTGGTTCATATGTATATATATTTTTTCATGCATTCATCTTAACTAACGCTTGATCACAATCTCACCTGATGCCAAGCGATGTGGTCGAAATATGGTACATGCTAGTTTAGTAATTGCCAATTCATACTACTCTTGAAGCTCCCCAAATCAAACTTGGACGGAAACACTGACAAAGGCAACTTATTTCACTCCTTTGCTGTGCGCACAATGAGCGAAGATTCAAATCCAATATTATTCTAGAATAACTATATTTGAAGTTTAGCATAGTACATTTTAATGAAGGTCTGCAAATTGGATTCATGTTTTCTTTCTTGAACACCTGCAATGAATCTGTAGATTTGCATAGAACATTTTGAACAGACATTAATGATCACTTGATTGTTGCTACCGATAGTTTGCCCACTTGTTTTATAAAAGTAAAAAATTAATGAATTAGTATTTCTAAACCAGTGTGACTTAGGGTCCTTCAAGAATGAAGTGTAACCGCTTCTCAAAAACAATGTGTCTTGTTCCTGTGGTTTACGGTGCATGTCGATGAGCACCTTGTTATTATGCAGCTCCCCATTCTTGTTTGTAAAAAAATGCTATTTGTTGTTTGCTGATTGTATACTGAATATGAATTGCGAGGTTTACTGTTGTAACAAACTGATGTCAACCGATGAGCTGTGCTTGTGATATTATAAAGTTTATTGTTAATTGTAAATTTAAATGTTAGAACAAATGTCAAAATCAAATGACTTTATGATCTTTTTAAATCTCTTTGCTTGGCGATAATCTTGTACAAGACAAACCATTCCCGATATTACATACACCCCTTGTTTTCTATTTACATCATTATACGATAAAACAATTTAACATTGGGGCTACAAGTCTTATGCTGGTATTTTGTGTTGTTTAAAGAATTCAATTTATAAAAAATTACATTTTATGGAAAATTGTTTTTCATTAATTTCAGGAACGTATTAAGAGTGAATCTTCCCCAACTGCTTATTCAATGATGTTAAACACAAATTGGTGGTAAGTTAAAATTTATGCTTGCAATATCTTAACTATTTTAAATTTTTTATGTGAAGATGATGATCACATAAACAAGAAAGTAACAAGATTAAATGTGGATGACTGCTGGTTGTGGAGGACCGGAGAAGGTGTGAATGGATTGTTTGAAAGATATCCTAGATAAGGGTGTGAGTTCAGATACAACGGCTGATAGTGATGTATGGAAGAATACTTAACGTGCTAATAGTAGGGAAAAGGGCTGGCGGATAATGAAGTATAGACTCATATATAAAGACAATTATTAATAAATATTTCGAGATTCCATACTTCAACAACTGTGATTATTTGTTTCAGGTCAACCATTATTTCGGCGATCGGCGTGCTTTTGAGCGGTGAAATATTCAAGTTTGTGGCATTTGTGACACAGTATCCTGAGATCTTGGTCTATTTGATTAGTTTTGCACTGATGGGCGCTTTGGGACAACTATTCATATTTTTTATGGTAAGTTTATTTTGAACTACTATCACTTGTGTTTTTTTTTTCATTTTTATATCAGTGTTAATTGTAAAAAAGTGGTTTACTTTTAACCTTTTGTAGTTAAAGTCAGGTTCTTGTTAATCCAATGTCCTTTATTTTTTTTGTTTCTTCTTAAACGAAGTCCGACCAGCTTAAGAGATTATTAATTATAATAGTTGATAATATTTCTTCATAATAATTTCAGGTAGCAGAGTTTGGTCCTTTGCCATGCTCAGTGGTCACTACAACAAGAAAATTCTTTACCGTCTTGGCCTCCGTGATCATCTTTGGCAATGTTCTGCTCGGCCGGCAGTGGATTGGAGCTGTACTCGTATTCACTGGTGTGTATATGTCATTAGTAGTGCATGTTCTTTGCTCCAAATCTAGCCATAAATTATAATCAACAATTGTAGTATGGCAACCCTTAATAATAATACAAGATTGTCTGGTTAAGCAACAAGAATAATAACGCTGTTGGTCTTTATTCAGAAATGGCGGACGGAACAAGTCCAAAGTAAAGATAACTCGTCACACAATTACTTTATAAAAATAGACTTATGACTAATATAATGACTGTATCAAATTTCACATTCATCCCTGTGCGCAGAAAGGAGTTGATGTTATTTGAAAGTAAATATACAAATGCATAGAAATGGACACGAATAATAAGACATGAGAAGATAGTATAGGATGGCAAGGATCTTGTGGCAATTTAGTGACACTGACAAGTGGGCGCTAGTGTGACAACACTGCATTTTCCTTGTACCCACCCAGCTTCCAAATGTCAGCCATTTGTTGCACGTGTGCTTGATGTAGTTTAGAATATTCAAATATAATTTTAGCACAATGTATAATAATAAATATATTTATACGACATTTTTCAGGACTGTTCCTGGACATTGTATATAGCAAAGGAAAAAGTCAACCGCCGAAGAGGATCTCAGATAAATAAGTTTAACTAAGCTACTTGTATAATTATTCCTAAATATTTAATGTTAATGGAATATTTGTTTACTAAAATCTTATTAATAGAGATTTTATAAAAGAAAAGGAAAATTTTGGTATCAAATTTCGATAAAACCCTTTTCTACTTAACTTATCAAATGAGTAGAAATGAAGAGAATATCATAGTAGAGTTCCCTTAAAAGATACAATTTTTTTCATCAGAGGGAAAATCGATATGTATTGTAATTCCTCTATTTTTTATATATTGTTTAAATTTATGTTATATTTTAGTTGATAGGACAGATTTTCTTGTTTAATTATTTATTTATTTATTTAAGGTATACCAAAAGTAAAATTATCTTACATTCACAATAACATGTAACGAAAAAAAAAACAAGAGACAGATAATTTGAACAATTACAGGCACACACAACATTCACAACAAAAGATATAATACAAGTTAACAATTATGCTTCCCCACTAGTGGAGCAACAGTTAGTATAAATACAGTTGAAAAACAAACTTACAAAGAAATCAAACTAGTTCTGTGCCTCTAAGTGTGGAGTAGTGAGCGATCTAAACTTGTTTAGTGATACGTGGGATATGTCGATGTTTGTGTTGTTTCTGCAGTTCGTTATACGACACTTTGTGTAGAAATAAAAAAAAAGTTCAAAAGCGAGTTACTTAGAGCCAAACAATGTTAACGTTAGTTTTCACGAGTGAAAATCTTATACAAAAATAGACAAGATTTCTTCTGGTGTGAAAACCTACGGTTATAATAAGTTAATCGTTTCGTTACCATTTCAAACCGGAGTACAGACTGATTGTTTTGATTTTTTTTTTTTAGTTCGTAAGAGATAATCTAATATAATTTGTTTTTCTAAAGATCGTAGATTTAATTTCTCCTTCATTCTAAATATAAGTAGATTTTCATTATGGAATGGTATTTCTCATTACTATATTATTTGTATACAAAAAGCTGTTGTAATATAGAGTCGGTGCATCATATTGGAAGCAATAGTTAATTTTTTTTTGTCATATCATATTGTATTTTCATCAGGACCAAAGATATGGACCAAACTACAGATCAAGTTAAATAAATCAGTTAAAACTATATATGGAAAAGTTCGTCACTTTTTTTTAAGTCATTGAATATTAACTCTAAATACTTACAGTGTTGTACATCTTTTCATTTTTTTAGGTAATTAAACATACAATATGAAGTAATATAAAAACAAGTATATTTTTTAAATTTGTATTTTGCTGTGAGGCAATTTTATACGATTATTTTGTGATTTTGGATAACTGTTAAAAACACATATTTATACAATACTTGTAAGCTTTTTGTATCGTTTCAAATGTTTTAGGTTATAAATTCATAAAAACGTTTTTAGAATTAGTGTGATGAAATCTTTTGATTTACGTTATGGTAATATTTGTCACCAAATGTATGCAATATTTATCACAGTAGAAATGATATTCCTTCGTAATTTGTGTGAAAAGTTGGTATTTATCCGTGCTCTCTCAAATAGCTTCAATGCCCGTCTTACAGAAGGACATTATACATTTGACATTAAACAACAAAGTTCTATATTAATGGATGTGAAAATGTCACTCATTTTATACGATCATTCATTGACAGTTCTGGTGTCATCGTGTTCTGATAGAGATCTGAGTTTGCCCGAAAGAAAATTATTTCTCACTACATCTGTACGTTTGTTTACTAAAAATATTACATTGTTCTATTTTTTCCATTTTATCGGCATCGTAAAACAAAGACGGCTCTACAGAACGGTAACTATAGGAGAGCAGTTTAAAGTTGTCGTAAAAATTTTATAGGATATTTAAAAAAAAAAAGGCTAACTCAATTAATATTTTGGTACATTGATATAAGTAAAGATTTACAACATGGAATACAAAATAATAATTTACCTAGATTTTTGCAGAGTTTAAAAAACAAATACATATGTATTCAATTCTCTATCTTAACATTGTAAAATAGTAATTGAAAAAATTAATACATTTTTTGTGGATAGTTATTTTAAGCCGATTTCTGCAAATTAAAAAAAAAATAGATTCGTCTTTGTTTTACATCGTTGACGATTTGGCAATATTGTATTTATACAAATATTATTTACTTGCATCAACAGGCTCTGTTTACACACTGCCGGACATAGGTCTTCAAATGCCTTCCATATGTCCACTGCACTATTATTTACGTATGTACCGATGCAGTGCTCGATTATTGTACTTCGGGCAAACTCGGATTTTTATCGGAATACGACGACACCCGACCTCTTATTGATCGATCGTCTTAAATGACTGAAGTTTTGAAATCTGGAGGAAACTATTGTAAATTCAATTTATAAATATTTTCAATTTTTATCGCTGACATATTGCATTTAATATACTTTTTTTTTTTAAATAAGACAGATGAAGACAAAATGTGTAACTACCTTATAATAATGTAAATAATCTTATATTACGCTTGCACTTTGTGCAATATTTAATTAAAAAAAAAACACACACATGTTATTCCAAAACAAATGATACTCATTCCAATTGTGTATGGCGTATTTATATACTTAGAGGAAAAATACACTTTTAAAAAAAAAAAACATTTTTTTTCTTTTTCCTAAATTACCGTTTGATTTTTTTTATCGAAACAAGTACCTTGTCAAGAAAATTTAGATCTATGAGAATCTAACGAAAGTAAAGTAATAAAACAGACGGGTATTTAATTATATTTAATGACAGTAAAATTACATTATAGTGATATACAAGTTTATAAAATGTGTATAATTTATATAAAACCATGGAAAAGCTTAAGTGAAATGAAAAAAATTGTATCGTATGAAGAACGTGATTCGACCATAGACCATTAAAATTATTTACAATTTTGGAACAATAAAGCATGTTATGCTAATGCAATTTTTTTTTTGAAATTACCAGTAGATTTTTGTTAATTCTCTAATGTTTCATTTATCACTGCAGCAAAATATTAGGCTTCTGCTAAGATATGGTCCACGACAATAGTAGAATGTATTCGAACTCTCGATCACGTGAGCGGAAATCAGTAACCTTAACCATAAGTCTATTGGCGCTAAAAATTATGATCAAAATATACAGACATTGTTTCCCAAAGCCGAATATTGTATCACGTTAAAACTTACAAAATGTTGTTAAATTTTGACGTCCTTTAATTTGTAAGCAGCGCATAGTAAGAGAAGTCTAACTGTAGATTCAGTACTCGGCCGGTACATTGATAACTCTGCTAGACGTTTACATATTATATAGAGATATGACTTAATATTCTACTTAATTTTACATTAAACAATATTATTAATATCTTTGGTAATACCAGTATGATTCGATGTGACAATTGTAACCCTATTGCCATCTCGCACGTTCTCTTTTAAAAAAGTGAGACAACAATATGTCACAATATCGAAAGTCGAAACACGCAGATCTGTTCAGTGACGTAGCGAGCCTTGGCCTCGGACAATATAATACCGTTTCCCCCCCGCCCCCCCCATTTCCCTTAGATCATCAACGGCCATTGTTTGCCCACTGCTTGACAGGCATTCCCCAATGCCCGAAGATATTTTAATTAAAAATATATTTTCCAGAAGTGTTTTTATTAGAGGAGTATTGGATGTAACTCTTGGTATGATCCCCCCCCCCCCCCACTCTTGCCACCTCCTCTCGCTACGTCACAGATTAATACGGAACATTGGTAACCCATCGCTTGAGATTCACATATGAGATTACGAATATAGAATATTCTGTAAGTAAAGTATGCTTTTTAGAGTACCACTTGTACTGTCCCATTTATTCCTAGCCCACCCTCTCGATTGCAACATGCATTGACAATATTGTTAATACAATACACTTAGAATTACAGCAACATTTATATTATTATATAACATTAAAAGCGTATTTTTCCCTTTCTGCGAAAAATGATGATTAAATTAATTCAAATTTAAATAAAATATGAGTGTATAATAAATTGTTAGGATTATTGTTCTATTGTATGCAATGTACATATTCATTGAACGATTAAGTAACCTCTTAGTGTCGCCTATCCATGCTACATCCATACTAAGTTACAACCTTAGATATAATTATAGAACTGCATGGCAGGTAGGTTCATAAAATCATTAAAGTTCGACTAAAACATTTAAGCAAATTATTTTATGTAATCTACATGTAGACATAACTATATCTTACTAGTATTATAAATGCGAATGTTTTTATGGATAGATGGTAGTACCTAATTCAAAGACTCATGGGAGTTTGATTTAAAGAACTCTGTATAAGGAGTTTTTTTTATAAGGCAAGGAGCAAACGCACGGCTGAATCAGGTGGTTATCGACGTGACGGAATAACAGTAGAACCACAGAGGCGTTACCCGCCCTTGAGATAGATTTGCTCATATAAACGATTATAAGTACTAATGCCAATGTTTAAATTATATTTAATTTACGTTACAATGTTGATGTCCGCAACAGTTGTTATTTTATTGTTGACAGCAGTTTCGACAGTTCTCAAGTTTTCCGGACTGGTCGAGGCAGTTTCTTCCTTTTCTTTTCTAATAAAAACATAATTATCGGCTTAGCAATTTTCAACGAATCATAGACTAGGAGTACATTCGTATGTTGATAATGAGGATTGTATGAGTTAATATGAAAAATAAAAAAAATTGGCGGTGATTGGTCGACTTCGGGCATATCTTTGACGTTGTTCGCAGATATGTGCAGGTTGCATCGCCAAGTTTTCCTTCACCGTAAGAACGTCGGATAATGTGCATATGGAATTCGAAAATTGAAAAACCCAGTGCATTGGAGATCGAACCTGGACAATGTCGAGTACGACTCGATCCAGTCAAGTGCCCAAAATCTGTGACACCCACGTTTTTATAAGTAAGAGCTATGGTCACCGTATATTGACGACTAGAGTGTATTTAGGATGATAAATACTTACTCTTGATTAATTTCTAGACCCATTTCAGTAACTGACATCTCCTTGTTTTCTTTAGTGGAGCTTTGTTTCCACTTTAGCTTCCTCATCTGTACCCACGATGAAGTTTCACCTTCAATTTTGCTCCTAAAATTCGTTAATTTCAAATATTGTAGTAAATTAAAATCCTACGCAATTTATTTATGTTAAACGACAGTGTAATTCTACTAAAAGGAGGACAATTCTATTTCGAAATACTTATGAAGTCGTTTTAGTTAAAAACGAGTTACGACCTTTTGCTTAGTAAACATCAATTTGTTTACTATTGACATAACGTAATTGAAAAGAAAACTGTGATAACAGTATTATATATACACATATGTAATATAGGAAAACACTTTGTATTTCCTAAAACTGGAATATTTCGATATTTTATTTTAGAATTAAATAGTGTATTACTAATAATAGTGCTTTTGCTAAACATTCGCAAATCTTACTCTTTTCGCGATCTCTCGGCAGAGCTTGAGGGCCGGACAGGCCGGGGACCGCCTCGCATGCTCTTGTAATCTTCGTAATGCTTCTTGAGCACAGTGCGAACCTATTAACAAATATATATATACTCCTTAAACATAAGAAATATTGGCGGTTTCTAAATTTCTTTCAGTATTCTAGAAGCACCAAGATTTCCCAGCCAGCGAGATTTCAATGTTTTTCCTGCAATCGTGTATTATTCTCAATGTTATCATGAAGTGATAGTTGTACTTTATGAGTGATTTTGACTAGATAAGTCGGACACACCGAGTTCTGTTCAGGTTGTTGCGGGTACCGTTGTTAGGACACTCGAGTCGAGAGGCCGGCGTTCCCCTCTGCTCTGTCCCGAATATAATGACAACGTCGGACGACAGACAAAAGACTAGCCAAGGTCACATTTACGCAATATCTTGTTTAAAAAAATATGTTATTAGTAACAAATTCAAAATATAATACAAGTATATTGGTATTGTGGAACTTGACCTACTATGTTGTGTAACAATCGAGTCGTTGAGTTTTTGATGACAGTGGACATAATAAAATTGAATCTCACTGGCAAATATGACATCACGTAATCGATGCGTATGTTTACTATGGCTGGAGTGGTCTAAAACACATTTCGGTCGGCCATCAGCTTATTGATTTCACAATATTTTGATCTTCTTTATATGAATTTAATGCTAAAAACTAAACGATAAACTTTTTACAATTAAGACAATATTTTATCTAAATAATGAATAATGCTCAAAATTACATAATAAAAAGAAAGTTAACTGTTAATCAAATCATATGTTAATTATTAGTAGATATATTCTTAAGCTTATCGCTTCGGCTATTAGAACATAAAAAAAAACTATTATACAGACCTCCCCGTTCAAAAAGCAGTAGATAAGAGCAATAAAGAATCCTTGGAATGAACGAAGGAAGTGAGTACTGTAGCTCCAGAAACCGAACTTCCAGACGCTGCTGTCCAGTGGAGCCTCGGTCATGTTCAAGATGTTCGTGATGCCCAGAAGCGGTAAAAGAACAAGCGCCGCTCGAACAGCTTTCCTGGAGAAAAATTAACTGTCCTATAACACTCAGGTGACGGAATACGAATCGAACCATATTACACTCGTGAAATCGTATCAATTGTTTAGACTTGAGAAGGTCACAATGGGACTCACATAAAAATCCTCATATGTACGCCCAAAAACCTTTTTTACCCTTCGAAAAACCCTTCTGAGTCAGGCGGGTAAAAATAATAATAATAATCATTCATCGTAACAGACTAAGGAAGCGCTTTCATTATTGTCTATCGGAATCGATAAATATTTATAATTATCAATGCGAAGTTTAACTAAAAGGAATATTATGGTTTACGAAAGCATATATGCACTGATTCAGTGTGGTTGGTTGAGGGATTAACTCATCGGGTATATTCTGAGTCCGTGCTGGGTAGACAATATGGTAATTACTGTAGTTGTATACCTGACTTTTTCCATTTCTGTAGTCTGCGACTGGCGTAGTTTGACGATCAAAACTCGCATGATGTTTAAGAGAAAAATTAAGTTGATCTGAAATGGAGTTACAGGAAAAATAAGTTTGAAAACAGCATACAAATATATCTTACGAATTACTTAATGTAAGGTACCGAATTTTTCTAGGTAAGCGTTATTTCGTTTTTTTTTTACTATTATTATTTAACTTTAAAACGATCGTCAGTGTTGTATGTGCGTTAAAACAGGAACATATTATAAAATATATAAAGTTGTTAACATTTCCGTTAACCCTCCACCATCTAAAATTACCATATTTTAATGAACCAAGATCCAATATCGCTTTGATCACCTTTTCCCGTCAACAAGTGAATCTTAATCTATTGTATAAAGTGTAAACTTTTTTAACTTTGTCATGTATGACACGGATTTGAATACATCTTTTTATACTACCTACACTTACGACAGGTCTGAAGCTACATATTAAGGCATTATTAAAATTAGATAATAAATAAGGATAGATAGTAGGTCTTCATAAAATTTGTCATAGTATTAAAACATTGTCTGCAAGATTACATAGGCTACGAATCACGTTTTTTTTACTCGTTGCGGGCTACTGCTAGTCTATATACAATTATTCCTTAACGTAAAGGAAAAATGCTTCAATGTAGAAAAGGTGTAACTAACTGAATATTTGAATGCTTGTGTTATTTATTGCTTGATATAAATACAATTATTTATGTTAATGTAGTGAACTTCAAACAAATTGCTAACTACATCGAGATTTGGCGCATGTATTGGAAAACTTCGATCGTTTATCACGATCTCTTAAACACGTGTGTAAACGCACATTGAAATTTGACTATTATCATTTACTATCGACCTGCTCCGACTTCGTATGCTGCTAATTTGGATTTAATTATAAAATACCACTACTCTTGATCTTTGTAAATGAATTTCAAAGGGATATATGACAGGATTTTCTGGGAACTTCTTTGTCGTGTGCGTCATATGCATTGATCGTAATAGCGATGTATCGACGTTCTGGTGTACTTTCGCCTAGGTCGCATTAAGTCGATATTTACGATATCGTTATTATCTTTTGAAGAATATTTGTGTCAATCTACCCTTATCTTCTCCATAAAACAAGTATTGTATATGTGTGTTGTTCTAGTTCAAGGTAGATGTTGTTAAGGACCACTGTTGCGAGATTTGTTTGTTTTGTGAGACATGAGAAGGACGTCAATATTGATTTTATACAATGCTCCGAAAGTCAAAGCCCGCAATTATAAACGTGCTCACCATTATGACGGCCAGCCGGGGTCCTTGGACGATCCAGTAGAGTGGGCTGAAATTGTATCCATACCAACACCTGTGAAACATAAACACATTGGTGCGGTTCGCTCTGAGAGTTGAATCACGCCAGTCTAAATAGATACGCCACCGCCGCCGGCCCGCGGTCTGAACTATTGCCTGTCGATTGACGCCGACTTTGTTTAGCTTTTTACGACATTTTGATGAGTATGACCGGATACGTTGCTTAAGTGTGTTTTATAGAAATAAATAAAATGGACTGGTCCGTCCGCAGATATGAGACAAAATTGTGTATTTCCTTAACAATGACTCATTATATCTATGACATGGCGTGTCTTATCCAAGATTTTAAAGAAATATAAGGATTTATAAAAAAAAAAAAATTTTTATGCTGTGGAGATACTGAGGGGAACTTTATTAAAGTGTACATATCAACTTAATCTAATGCTTTCATGATGACATATGTTCAAATTAATTAATTATTAATTCATCGTACTAAATTTTAAATTATTAACACTAAGAACCCTAATTGATAAGACATCTGTTGTTAAAATTATGAAACACTCACGTCCTTAATCTCTCCCGTTGATAGTGCAAAGCGGTCATGGTGGCCCAGATCACGGTCACAACGAAAGGTATACCCCATCCCGTGGCGTAGTACAGTAGGTAAGATATTCTCTCTCTGAGAGCGTTCGCTGTCACCACGTTGTGTAAGTACAAGCCTTCTATAAACATCCACATGAACATCACCGTTATAGCATATTCCAGCAGCACGTACGACGACTCACAAAGGTACGGCTGAAAAATAACTTTACGTCTAAATATTATCATAAGCTGTCGCCTGAGAATTCTCATCGACGCATTAAATAAACAAGGTTTTAAAAAATATGTAGCAATGCTGTTAAATTAACACAAATCACTATGGATAATTTTCGCATTAGCAGTTACTTAAAATTACGTGCAAGCATAGACTTTCGCACAATTTCAATGAAAATCAAACATAGAATAGCATATTTTAAACTTAATAATATTCATAATTCGTAGTATCAATGAATTAGAACCACAATTAAGATGCAGTCTCAAAAAAAAATGACCCAAGTATTCGTCGGATAAGAAATTGCTTTGTGCGCACGTTACACGTTCAAGGATCTGAAAGTGCCTTTGAAAAATACAAGTGTTCTTAAAATATGTTTGTATTAACCTTTAATTTGTAAGGTTATTGAATTATAAACGACAAAACAATTACTTCACTTTTTTTTTTCAATAAAATGAAATACAAATCTATTTTTTAGTTTACACAGTGTTTACATGAAATGTAAAAAGTAAATTATTGTTGTTTTCATTTTCGGCATTTCACGGCAATGTTACCACAAATTAAAAACGCAACGAAATATTTTTTTTTCACAAATTGCTGTAACTATTAAGAGTACCAACAATTTGTAAAGCGAGGGCGTTGTGCCATCCGCGCGAGTGGAATTATAAATTTATACGAAATGAGTTATTTTTACCATATTGTCTATCCCTTTAAGAGTCAAGTTCCCGTAAGTCAAATGGTCGCCCAGCCGACTCCTGATGAGCGCCTGGTCGATGTACACCGTCAGTCTTATTACAACTTGCACTAACATCGCACAGAACAGGGACTTGTGTATTCGAGTTCTATTATTACGTAGAGACCTGTAACAATAAAAATAATAGTTACAACAAAATTTATTGTTTTGAGACTAAGAATTTGTAACACATCGAATGCAACCGACTTCTAAAGGTCTTTTGAACGTGAAAATCCGAATCAATTGAAATATGTTGACAAGCAAAGATTTATTGATCGCTTCACCAATGGTGTATGAATTTATTCTATTTATTTTATCATTTAAAATGTGAAGGGCGGTTTAAAAAGTATTTTCCAGGTGTATCATATTATGCTATTTCCATAAACTCCCGATAGAAGCACTGGCGCAAAGCTCGTTATCTAGTATTCGCATTTTGCATGTAATTTTCTAGGAATATATATTCGCATGGATTCATTCATCCTTTACTTTGAAAAATACATTTGAACGTATTTACCTGTAGTAAGAAAATATGATCAGAGATATGATCAAAGCTAACATCGAAATGCTAAACCCCGCTATCTCCATGTACCTCGTCCTCTGAGCAATCTCGAATTTTAACTGAAACAAATATTGAATATGATAAAATTAATTTATGTTAGCTCGTGCCGCGGGCCAGTGGTCTATTGAGGGATGAGTAAAGCGTTCTCACGGTAGAGCTCCAATCTCACATTTTTTTAGGTATCAGTATCTTAATGTCTCAGTTGAAGCAGCCATTAAGTTTGAATTCTTATCATGTCGGTTAAATACAACAAGGATTATTGGTTGATAAATGGAACAATTTTATTTAATCCTACAAATATGTTGGTATTTTAATTAATATAGGATATGAGAGAAGCGATAATTTCATTAACCCTTTGTATTAGCTATAAATATTTCGAAATATAAATTCTATGAGGTTTCCATCAAGTATTTCTAAAGATTTTTCTGTAAAACATTTATAATTTATACTGCTTTATAAGACGTAATCGCTTTCAACCTTGTTACGTAGGATCTTAGCAACTCAACGCCCACACAAGCCCATTTATGAAACTTAATGACTATTCCCGATAAACGAGTAACTTGCAGTTTCCTTTGAAGTAATAACTGCAGCATCGCTGTGTCAGATATTTCAACTTTGCAATCACTAGTTTCCAAAAGTCTCAAAGCAATTTATACACGGCCATTAGAAAGTTAAATATAACTCGATAAATACATGTTCCGTTGAACCGAAGATGCAACATGTTCAATATAAATTTATTCTACAGCTATTTATATAGATAAATTATATACATGAATTACTGAAAACCAGAGTCGATACAGCTATAACCCTTTAAGTTATATACATATATAAATAATAGTACTAAATGTAACTACAAAAATATCGCTGATCTAAATATGCCTTGCCACACTGACAGTAAAAGATAAATGTAAAAGATTGTGTCTATTTTGGCTTCAACCAATAATAATTATAATGTAATAGCTGATCGTGCATCTTCACTCGAATAAAATTACTAGTCAATAGTCTAAAACCTATCGTACGTGTAGATCTTGTTTGAACAAAAAGCAATATTGAAATCACTGGCGTGGTTCCTGAGAACCTGTACGACAAACTAAAAAAGTTATTCGCTTAAATAGTGTAGTGATATAAATGTATGAATTAAAACCTAAGTGCCGACCTGTGCTTCCTTTTCGTCGTCGTAAACTTTAACGAAAAGCGTCTGAACTTCTTGGGGAAAACAAGGCGTGTAGTTCGTCCATCCGATGACGCTGCTCTCGTTCGGCCGTCGACCTAGCCAGAGGCCGGAGTCGCCGCACCGACGAAATGCAAGACCTGAGACAAATAAGTTAAGGTCAATAAACATCGCGTACCTTGACTAAAAGACGGAACTTCATTACAATGGTACGTTCCTACGGTGCGTAGTTCTGCGGATGAGCCCCAACGGCCAACGACCAACGACACGTCGCGTTGTATTTTATTATTATTCCAGCTTTATGTTCCTGTATGAAGGAGAAATAATTACAATGTACTCACGTGAGGTATCGCTAAGTCGCGCCGGCGGGCAGTTTTGTGAGGCGATTTCACCGGCGGGCGTCGGCGGCCAGCACAGGAACGTGTCGTACGTTGCATTGCAATATGTCGTCTCTGAAATTATCAAACAATTATTTAACATTTCTATGGAAAGAGAGAGCTGGGATCAGACGCATCTTTTGGAAATCTGCGGATATAGTTGGCCGGGCGCTGAACTTGTCCGTGTATTCATTGGCTTGTCCAGCATTGCTGGTGAAAAGGAGCGGTTGCTGGCTAATCGTTACTTGAAAAAATATTTTTAAGATGGACTGACTTAACTGAAAAAGATAACCGCGGTAAAAAAATTGCGTTGCGAAACTTCCCGTGTTACTATCGCGTGGACGTTGCCCGCGGCGTAAAGAAAGTTAACTTATTGACATCTAACAGGATTTATTTACCAGCAAATTACCACATCCACTGCGGTATGTTGTTTTACAATTCGTAAGCTCCTTAAATTATAATAAGAAAACGTTCATTGTTATAAAAAAAGAATTTGCTTTTCTATTCAATTATATATTTCCATTTAAATGTTACATAATATAAATACATCTATAAGTTACGTATATCTGATATAAATGTAAACCGTGTTTAGCAATACAACATATTAAGAAACTCAAGTAAATTAGTAATAAAGTAAAGTTAGTATGCCGACTTTTCCTTTGATTTGTATGTTAAAAAATACTCTCGAAACTGTGGAACAAGTATTGGTGTTTGACCTGGAAGTCCACAATTAATCAAAGATTCTTTAGTTTTTTCCAAGTCCATTTCTTTTTGTTCACACAGGTCTTCGAGGAATTCCAAAAATTCATTCCAGTTTAATTCTGCTTTACTGTCAAAGATGTAAGAAATAATTAAAAACGATTGAAACTTAAGTATGGTATAGCCTACAACATCAGGTACTGAATGTCGGGCTAACTCCACTGGTAATAGACAACGATCTCAGAGGATGGCCGTGAGAAGGGCAATAGGCGTTTCCTCAGATGCTTGTGATGACGGAGGCAGTTCTACTCTTCTCACCTTTTGAAACTTTTGCTATGAAGGAAGCATTAAAAATACTAAGGAACTTGATCAAGAAAGGGAAATATAATTTTTCAGTTGGTTCTCCTCTCGTGGCCACTGAACATAATTGTTCAATACACTTACTTAAACTTATTAAATGATATTCCAGTGTCAGTCATAGTGATTTTTCTATCGTCTAATATCTTGGACTGTCTCAACCAGTAGTCGAATCTATAGAGCGAGATGGTGGTGCCATCTCTTTTGTTGTCCAAGAGTTTGGAATATTCGTGGAACTGACCGTCAAGAGTCGCCGCGTCACCGTCAGCCATGAATCAAGTTGGCCAAAACTGCAATATAAGTTTGTGTGCAATGTCGGAAGAAATGAATTAAAGATACAATACGAATAAAAGGAACCAATACCAAATGAGACGCGTTACGAAGATGAAGACTCAATAAGACTGCTAACAAATTAATTGGTAAGTGGGTCTGATTTCTTTCATAAATCTGTACAAAAGTGCAATGTTTAAGATTATTGTAAAAATTACAGGGATATAAAGTGAAGTGTTTTGTTTTTTGTGATTGTCACAATCAAACGCGTCGCATAGTAACTAGTAACCAATAATAACAGATACCAAATGGAAACGATCAATTACAAATGCAGATGTGACAAAGTATATATATATTTACATTGTATAAAAACTGGTACGTTGCCTTTTTTAATTATTTACGCAAATTTATTAAGATACATTTTCTAGAATAAACTCGAAATTTTCCCAGTCGTTCCATCAACGCCTGTCAAAAATGCATCACAGGAAATGGAAAGTCCATTCTAAATACAGCGAAAAACCGTTATAGAACTGTTTCATCAACCTGTCCTTTTCCATACAGACGGTCGGCACAGTTTGTATTTTTCTATTAGCTATCATATCTGAAAACACTAACTTCTCTAGCATATCCTCTTTTACATAATCACATATTTCAACTGTTTGTTAAATAAAACAAATGTATTTAATATTAACTTTTATTACTTAACAGAAATATCTTAAAGTAAAGAAACAACTTAGAATATCATCTTCTCTAACGGTTTATATGTTAAGAAGAAGTCCCTATATTGTGGCACGTTCACTGGCGATTGACCTGGAAGTCCGCAATTAGTTAGAGTCTCCTTGGTTTTTTCCAGGTCCATATCCTTTAGTTCACACAGGTCCTCGAGGAATTCCATCCATTCATCCCAGTTCAATTCTGTTTTACTGAAAACGATACCTAATATTGCAACACTAACGGTAGCTGTTGGCAACTGGTAAAAGATTCAAATATAATGCTGATTATAGAATGGACATTGAGGGCACTTTCCCGCAAATATTTTAAGCATTATATTCAGTTCACTTATATATGACAAGTGATAATTTATCCAACTGAAACTCTACCTGACGTAGTGCTTTTTTTCAGCGTACGGTTTGTATCGTCCAGTCTGTTAATGTATGTTGCATATCTTTGGTCAACAAATGTATCAGTAAACACGAATAACATTCGAAAATACATATGTATGTTATCAAAGTGCTGGTTCAATCGGTGAAATAAAACGAGCATGTCATGATCAGCTACGACGGAAGAATGACTGCCGAAGACTCTAGTCCAGTCACCTTCCCATATTTTGTTAGGAAGAAACAATATACAAGGAAAGAAGTTAAGTGAGTTACGAAAGATATTTCATCTTACTAACCTCAGTCAATTCAACAAAGGTTTAATGCACTTACAGAAACTTATTAAATAATATTCCAGTATCGGTCATAGTTATTTTTCTGTCATCTAGTAACTTTGTTTGTCTCAACCAGTAGTCGAACCTGTACAGCGTGATGGTGGTGCCATCTCTTTTGTTGTCGAACAAACGTGAGAATTCATAGAACTGACCCTCAAGAGTCGCTGCTTCTTCCTCACCCATGGCTCAAGTCAATTAGACGAAACTGCAATATGATAGATTAGACATATAATAGAAAGTATTGACTCAATACGAAATGAAACAGTTGATGAAGAAAGATCAACAGTTTGAGAAGTTTCAAAATAATACTTACCTATATAACTCACTGGGTCTGTTTTCTTCTCTCTTGCACAGTTGTGCAATGTAAGATTTCAATTATTTTCCTTATCATTTACTGTATTGCATTTGATTACAAATTTTAATGTCTGTCAATGGCGTCGCTTAGATACCAACAAAAACAAATGCCAAATGAAAACGATCATATTTTTTTATTTACTCGAACACCAAGACAAATTATAGCTTACCTAGAATTAATCTCTGTCACAAACAACACCACGTTTTAATATTACATTCTACATCTAAGAAGAAAAAAATATTTAGTAGCTTCATAGTTTTTGTTTGTATTTGAATACAATCTAAAAACGTATATAAAGTATCGAAAGACCTTTATCTTGCAAGACACAAATCCTTCAGTCGCGATGCGGTATAAACTAATCTCGCGACAGCGCCATCTATAAAGCAGTAAGAAATGGCGTCAACAATGTCAAGTATACCATAGCAAGTTTTCTAAATACAGCAATAAAATCAAACTCTTAACCTCCTGCTTCCTTACTAGAAGCTCTACCAATTAATCATTTTACATGTATTCATAAATTATCATAGATATTGAAGCTATGCTGTTATAAACACGTTGGTTTTTAAACGTCGATGTTTGAACGAGTCCGTGGCAAAGTTGAGTGTTACCAATATAACTTTTGTACATGTATACTATACGCATATAAATGCTACAGTTTCGTAATTTATTGGTACGCATGTTTATTTTTATCTCATCAAATATTTCACTGAGATATAAATTATATTTAATGGTAATAATGAGTACACTCACAAACTCATGCGTGGATGTAACAACCAGGAAGCAAAAACAGAAAATTACCAAATATAATTACTTGATCATCTTTAACATTTCTCAAAGCGCGGTTTGTTTGGATAATTTAAGTATAGAAATCTTCCTTTATAACTGAGTTTTAAAAATTTAGGTCAAGGCTAAAACTCAGAAGGGCTAAAGATGAACGACTTATAAAATTCACGCGAGGCCTTAATTTTATAAAAATAAAATGCGTTTCCATGGAAAGCATTTTCGTAGTATATTTCTAATATGTTTCCACTGAGTTTATACTTCTACAAACAGGGTAACTTACGCTCGTAATACAGTGGGGTGGGCAGGGATTAAAAGTTTCCATCTGGCGCGATTCTAGCGAAATTTTTTTTTCATATTCATTATCATTTACGTATTGCTCTAAGGTAAATAATAATATTGAATTCTATATAATATTGTACTATCTTATTTAACTACGTAAAACCGAAGTTATTTTCTATTGTACAGGATATCTGTTTATCAAAATTAAAATTGCCTCTTTCAATAAGACTTCTTCTTTGATCTCCAAATGGATGCCGACCACACGGAAAATAGAATAACATATTATTATAACATATTAGTACTTATTGTACTCACATTTTACGTAACTAACTTTGGTCTTGTCATTCTATTTTGTTATAGAAATATATAGTAAACGTAAAATTCACATACCTTTTTCTTTTAGTTCGAACATAAAATAGTTTTCAAAATGTTTCGAGACAAGCGTCGGCTTAATTTCTATCACGAAAGCATTTCGTACCAACGTTAGCACAGCTTTTAGTAATGAAATATACTTGCTATTTTTTAACATTTGCAACAAATGCAATGGATGCTTCATACGACTTTCATTGGTTTCATTAGTACATGTTTAGTTACTTTTTGATGCTAAACGGTTTTACATCAAGCTGTCGAATGCAGACAACGCCAGAAATGTAGTTAGTTCCAAGTGTATATAATATAATGTGTCGAATAATTCGTCACGTGTTTGTGAACGTTTCAAGATTGTTCTGAGTGCTTTCGCGTCTGGCACAACATTATGCAACCTGCAGTTTCATATGAAAAACAATGAAATGCAATTTGTATTGATGTTATTAGTATAATTATTAGAGTTTTTAAATCTAGAAACGAAATGTTTTGAATTTTAAACATAGAAATATATTTTTAATAAATAACGTTACAGCTGTGTTCGCCAGGCGGACCATGTGAGTTACATTAAAACCTCACCTTTTTGAATACAACATTATCTCAACTCTTTGAAAATACTCCAATTATAGAATAACAGCTCTCGCTCAGGTGTCCATTAGCTCGACATAAAAAAAACTAGTAGCCCATGTGTTCTTCAAGAGTACGTCCTATATTTGTTAAATTTCATTCCGACGAGGCTGTTCTGGAGACAACTTGTAACAAATGTCCGAACTTTTGCCTTTAAAATATCAATAGGATATGCTGCAAATACAATATTAACAAGGGTTTCAACTGCCCACACACACATTGACATCCCTCGTTTTATTATTATTCGGAATCAAACCCTTGACTAGCTATAGTAAAGGGCTTTATTTCCTCATAAAGTCGCGGACATAATAAGAATCTGAGTTGACAATACGGAAGTAATTAAGCCGAATACAAATTCGAAACTATGCGAGTTGTCATTTATATTTTAAATAAATTCTGTAGCTTTGTGATGTGAGATAAAAGAATGTATTACCTACATCAATGTTCTATTATGTTCACGCTTCGATTTAAATAAAATTGTATGTATATTTCGAACAACGTAACGATATATATTTACGTTGAGAAAAGTAATGTACATTTTAGAGATATTGTCCGTTCTATTTTTACTCCTAATATTTCTGCGTCATCTGTAAAATATTGTAGAATGAATATATTGTGCGTAGGTATAAACGTTTTTTTTTATCTTTTAAAAATAAAAAAGACTAAAGTCTATTACTTTGGAACTTGATAATTGGTAATGATTGAAGGTATTATGAATAAGCTCTTCCCCTAACTCGACACTGGAACTTCTAATTAATTGGTGTTCCGTTGTCGATACCCAATTACTAAATAACAAAATATTCCTTATTATTTATTATATAAAGTGCAAATTTTTTGAACTTTGTTGTGTAAGATCTCAACAACGGCGGCACTGGTTCGAATAATTATTTTTCTTGAAACAATCCCTAAAATTACGATAGGTTTTGGACTATATTATCACGCTATTAAATTGAGAGAGTGACTAAATTGTTTTCTTTTTATTTTTACCTTCTTTACCTTACCTTTCCTTGTACACCTACAGTCTCTTGGACCGTACCCTTTTTTGAATAGCTATTTATTATTTAGATTTTGTTTTTCAGCGAGTTCCTTTTTTGAGTAAATTTGTTAAAACAGTGTTCTCTAGGGTTAAATGCCTAGTTGGCATTGTATAGTAAAACTAAAACTAATGTCAATTACTTACCCGCCTTGTACGTAAAGTCCGCGAACTTCTGAACGCAGGACCGGTACAGCCGGAGCAACTCATCTCTTTCCTTTGACGCCGACAGTTTGGCGCCCGTCTTGCCGGATTAAAGTTGAACAAATGTAAAACTGTAACAAGAAATTAAAGTTTTAGTTTGACTTGTCAAAAATCTATTATACGAATGTCTATAATTCGGCAAATTTATCTGTCATGCCTAAATTGTGTGCACCTTTCATTTTTGCCCATTAAACAAGATAACTACTTGATTATGTACATATATTTTGGCTTATAAAATGAAAAATGCAAGAAAGTTTCCCCTAAGCGCCTTGTATATACCGCACTAAATGGAAATGAGTGGTCAGAACATAAATTATCGAGAAAGCATTCGTGTCGGCAGCGACGATACTTCTATAGGATTTTTCGGTATATTTCCGGCGGATAGGGGGCGTTGCATAAAACTGCAAGACCCATTGTAATCATGATTACGAATAATACATATTTATTAAACATTTTGACATCTCTTCGCTTTGGTAGGTTGTTGATTATAAAATCGGCTTCCTGTGTTTATTCGCGTATCGCATGGCTCATCCTGCCTCAACGATATAAACATATAAATAATTTTAAATTAGCTGAATCTAATCGCTATTTCCGTGCCATGGTAGCTCGTTACTTATCACTGTAGGTGGAGATTAGAAAAAGAATACAATGAAATTTTCGTATTAAATTATTGGAACAATAAAAGTTATGAGTGACCACTTATTTGTGATTGACACGCAGATTTCAATTCAGAAACGATTCCAGTTATCGTGAGTTTGCATTCATTTCCATTAGAGGTTCAGAGCACATCTTGTTTGCTCAAAGGGAACGCTTTTAACCATTTTTCAAATGTGAAAGCTTTATTCTTTAGTATCATTTTGTCCTAATAGTGAGCTCCTTGAAGCAGCTGTCACTGAAAACGTTAACGTAGATCTTCAATGGTTAGATGAAAATTAGATTGTGTTTTTAATAAAATTTTTAAGAACCCCATTATATTTATTAAAATAAAAATCTTTTCTCTCAACTGATAGTATCTCCCGTGACTATAAATGTTTTGAATAAATAAACAACAAATTGCCGATCAATTAAAACAGAATTACAAGATTATAACAAAATAATAAGTCTCAGGGAGTTAAGTGGCAATTGGACGCTGACCTTAATTAATTAAATAATAAAGCATCTGATACCGTTCTTAGAAATTTTAAACTGATATCGTTACATTATAAATACGGAAAATGAAAACAGTATAGACAATTTTGACAATATTTAATAAATACATAGATTTATTTCGATGTTATAATTTCAGTTCTGCCTGGGGTCCCACTTTAGGGCTATTTGTTACTAGGCTGGTTTCGCCAACCATTGTAATCATGAATACATATTGATATAATATGAAATACATTTTTATTATTTCAACATTTTAATATATAGTCTTACGAATTAAATTCAGCATTTATGCTATTGTTATCATACTGTAGTATGATATGAATCTGCATTACTTTATTATCACCAATCCCAGATGTGAAAATAAAATACTATTAAAGTAAGCTCACTGTCTTACGGTGAAACGATATCCGGTGTGCAGCAGACATTTGGTAGAAGCTTGTAAGCAATACGTGGATTTATGTACAATCTTGCCGGAATAAAATATACATTGACTGCCGTAAAATATACATACAAAAAAATAATAGTTTAGGAAGTGGGCCTCCTACGCAACTACACGTTCTTGATACTACTGTTACACCGCGGTATACTACGAATAGACAATGTTGATACTTAACGGTACACTACGACCGAATCTAGTTGATACGATGGGTCTTTCTTTATTATTCTGGGCATAAAAACAAGCGAACCTTTATGGTGTAAACCGACCAGTTTCGGGGTGACCATCGGTGTCTCTTCTTCAGGGTGAGTGGGATTGGTACTATAACGCGTTCGCGGCCCGTCGCGGCCGTTCGCGGCTAGTCGGTACCGGCACCGATTTTTATAAGTATAAAAATAAATATGTACAAATGTATATCACAATATTTAAAAATAGTATTATTCAGTATAGTTTTAGTTAACATGTAAAGAACAAAGAAATCTAAAAACGGATGTAACATTGTATGGGAGTCGACGCACCCGACGATGTAGTTCGCCTCGCACTATATTAAACACTCTTGAAATTATTTCGTTACCAAACTGAAATATACACATTATATAATAATTTAGAGTGGTATTTATTTAAATTGAACTCATAAAATTCCTTTAACATTAGTCGGTTATTTTTCTTTTACCGCAGCTCCGGATCTGAGCGGATTTGTTTTTAACTTCCATAGCTATTATGATCAGCGCTTTCTATCATAGTGCCCCGCTCCCTATGGAGGGTCAGACCGGCATGTACTCCATATAAGTGTATATATATCTGTGGTTATATCATCCATCCACACCGTCTTCGCTCTTACTCTACATTTGCAGCCATCCACATTCAATCTTATTACATTCTTGTTTATGTTCTCGTCTTCTCTTTGCTTATCTTTGATTCGCGATGTTAATCTATACATTGATAAAACGAGACCTATGTATAGGGTCTACAACAAAATATATATGTACTTATACTAAACTATATTCGTGTAGTAAGAAGGGTCGAAAATTAAGTATACATTTTCATAGGTAATGGTTAGTCCTAACATTATTTCACTTTATAATACACAGATACTGTTGATAAAGTTGTCCTTATGCCGACCCTTGTTAACATCATTAACTTCCACCAAATATGTTGTTAAATTCCTGTCGTTTGGTACACACTTTTACCTTAGGATTTAGTTACTCGTTTACTTGCAATTTACATAGACTGTTCTTGTTTGCTAGTCATAAAATTTTTCGGGAGCGTTAATGAGCGTAGGTTTTATGTTGCCGGGTGTGGCACGACTTAGGCAATGAGTCCACCGAGCCGATGATCTAATTTGATTACTTTCAACAGATAAAACACTATTCATCGAACGAAACAAATTCGATGTTAATTATCAGTTCCTAAATTATTAGAACTTAATTTATTTAGCTTCAAGCGTAACGAAACACAAATCATACGATAGAAATGAAATGACAATCTACGCCTTATATTACCGTATTATAGCATATCACAATGTACTCAGTAGGTCAATTAAAACGATCTGTCAATAAGAAAACGTTATTTTTTTTTACTAAAAGACAGCAAAAGGCTGAATAGCGTAAGATAAAGTTCAGCTTTAGAGACATAATGTAATGTTTATAGAGGAAGTTACGTTTGGTCGTTATTCTTTAATATTGCTAATAAATGTGAATGATTATATACGTAGTTATGTACCGCAAACACGCTTTTTATATAAGGCGGCAAACGAAGCGGCCTTCGGAAATTCGTCAAGTTAGCGTAGAGACCGCTGTCCTAACATCCGCTTTTGTGGATTCGTTGTCTACCTTTAATCAACAGAGTAGGGGATGGACAGACATTTCCCCAACCTATGCTTGCCCTGCTCCGACAAGTATAATAATATCTTGATGTAGGACAAGCTGTCAATTAGTTTATTATATTTAACGTGACTAACACATCCGCACAAATACAATCGCTATCCCTCTCAATTTACTAGAGAATGATAGAGACAGAAACATGTTGTTGTACAGCTGAGGGAATAGTGGAAACACGCTTACATGATATAATGAAAATAATTCATACGTGAAATGTACTCAGCGGGTGTTAATGAGTCGTTGAACACGTGTTACAATTAGAATGACACATAATTTTATTTCCGTAATAAGATTATTTATAACACAATTATCGGCTTCATCTGACAGTTACAACTTGCGTCCATATTGAACAATCGGATACTGCAGTTAACACTGAAGGTGTGTTAGCTTTCATCTTCTTTGTTACCTTTTCAGAAGCTGCCTATTAAGTTTTACTTAAGTCTTAATGCACACTGATTTCATTGTAATGTTTTCATTTTGTGACATTTGTGACGTATTGTCATAACACAGTAAATGCAGTCTTTAAATGTTGGTACATCATCATTGTGATACAGTGACATTGAAAAACGTGTCATCAGCGTTTTATGATGATGCGCTAATAGCCTAATTTTTTTTTGTAATGGTTTTTGGCGTGGACCTCTAATTTGTATATGTCAGAGTCCTTATTATAAAAGAGATCCCCGCCCACATGCAGTTTTGTGGAACCTGAATCCGGACATAAGATAGATTACTTTAGTGTACCTAG
>JAODUI010000025.1:908973-922836 GCA_027563995.1 Papilio gigon
ATCCAGTTTGATGTAAGAATAATAAATGAATTATAGTTAATATTAAAATAATAAATGGAAAAAGAAAATGGAAAGAAATAATGCACAAGGCCAGCGTGGTTGACTATGTACTAATCCCCCCTCATAATAAGGTAGGCTCCGAGTCCCTCAGTGGCGACGTATAGTGAACTGATGATGATGTTGGTAATATTTGATTACAGTACTCTGGGTAATATTTTATGTAACATGGTATTTTTTTATATTTGCTTTACATTATTATTTTATAAATAATTTTAAAGACGTGTTAATATGAAAGTGATAAATTAATAATGCAACTAATTGAACCTTATTAGGACGATTTCTTGTTGCTTTTCCTCTTTAATATAAGGGAGTATCTTTTACTGCATCTAAAATCTGATGCTTTAAAGATCGCCGTCAAGACTGAATTATAACGCAGTCGTATACTTTAAGAGCTGTCGCAGCATCTCCTAAGCTACACGACATTTAATATTTCACAGAGTGACGTAGGATACATTAAAGTTTTCTTATCTATCGCTCTATACGCCCATATTTTTATTAATAAATATATTACGTTTAGAAACTGTAAACCAGAGTAGTATAGTGAAATGTCTCACGAAAGTTTAAATAGTTTAACAGAGTAGCAGTATGTTGAATATATCTATTGTGATGGGAAAAAATAAACAAAAAATGCACTCGTTGAAAAACTTAAGCACTATAACAAATAGCTTCGCAAAAAGACTACGGTCCAAGAGACTGCAGGTTTTCGACAATCTTAAAAAAAACTAATTGGTACACTGCACGTACAAGTAACTATATACTACGGCATCAATCTGATTAGTTACTCTTACTGCCGCAGTCGGCGTTGTTAGGTGGTCACTAAGTATCTTATTGAAGATTTCATCCCTTAGATCATTTCAAGTGACAAATTATTACAAGGAGATTGACATTACAGGTGATGTCTTTCTTTAGACATTTATTTCTGACATTCGATTTTCTGCGAGCAATATAATATAACAACTTGTTCGGACCATTCTAAAACGCTATTAAGCCAACTTTTGTTGAAAACACATTAACGAAGATCGCGCAAAACAGTCACAAACAATGAGCCGTGCAATATAATCGTTGGTTTATACTACCAAACTGGTCATAGTAGGGAAAATTGAAGATAAAAGGCCACGGGGCCGATCATCTAATCGCTGGTCTGATCACGAACAAAGAGTACTGGGACTAAATATCCAGACCGCCATGACGCAAGACAACGACAGAGTGGTGTAGAGGCAGCTCGCCGGCTCATCTGTAAAGACACTTCAGGAAAAGTACGACCTTCGCAATGAAGAACACGAAGAAGAAGTGAAGACGCTGCCGAAATTGCCAAACAAAACAAATTGTTATCGCAGTTGTATTAAGTAGATTGGGTTTCGGTAGTGTTAACCCAAGGTAAGAGACTTACAAAGACAAATTCGGTTTTATACGTAGAATAGAATTCGGTTGACTGTCTCGACTATTCGACTGTCCGAATCAAGTGTCTTGTAAGACATCAAGTTTTTTTCCTGCTACCAAATACTTTACTGAATCTAGTATCCTTTTTAAACGGACTTTAAAAAGAAAAAAATCTATCATTAAAATAATAAAAAGTGTAAAATAGCCTCACACAGAATTACGTCTTCATGAGTAAGGATTTTTTTTTAAATTCATGTAATAGTAATTTATAAAAGCCCTATTACATGTTTTATTTCGTAAAATGCCTGAAGATTTAAATTTTTTTTTTCATTAAAAATCGTAAACACTAATTTAACAATTCATTTTTCAAGTTATACAAAACTTTCAAACTTTAAATCAGATCTCTACAAAATAGATAAACCTTGTTTAATTCCAAATTTCATCCAATACTATCAATAAATCTGAGACGAGAATCATAAAATTGAGCAATACCTCAGAAACAGATGGCTGACTAATTAGCATTAAATTATAAAGCAATTACTAAAAATTGTTCCCAAATTAGCACATCTTATTTCACTGGCAGTAAAATCTTTATCTAATGACTTAAAATAAAAAAAAAAACGTTTAAATGAAAATATTATAATGACTACTATTAAATAATTTATTTAGCAAAATATCATTTCAAATTGTTTATTTCCGTCGTCGGCAATATTCAAAACTATTTAATAAAAAACAAAAAAAAAATGTAGTACATTCAACATATTTTACATACCAAGTGTCACGCTTCCGATCACAGAGAAACACACAAAAACACTTTAAAACATTTCACACTCGTAAAATTATATTAAATCTCAACACCGGTACGGAAAACTTGATGCGAGTAAAAAACAAGCGGAAACTTTGGAAATGGAACAAAATCGTAAAATACGCACGCAAGGGACGTCCGGCGCTCTCTGCCGTGCGAACTTAAGTGAAGCTGAAGATACGCGCTATCAATCAAAAGCTCTCCACGCTTCGAGCGAATTATTTTAATTTTATATTTCTAGCGCGAACATATTATTGCAGATTTTAAAGTCTTATTAAGACTTGTATGGAGCGACTTGTATGTCACTATCCTCCCATACCAGATTTTGCACCAGATTTTCGAGCTATAAATCTGTCTTCTATCATCGTCGTCGTTCCCTTCTTAATCGAGTCACCTTTCATTCGATACATCCTCCTCCTACTGCTAGCAGTGCCTACATTGATAACTGTGTTTATCCTAATTTATTTCTTTTACTCTTTAATCATGTGTTTGTATGAAACCAGCAGCGTTCTTTACGTTTAATTTTTTCTGTTACGAAACAAAAGTACAGAAACATATTGTTATTTTTGTTCTATCAAAGATAATAAAGGAGACTCGAATAACTCCGTACAAGTTTTTTAAGAGCAAAACACAATATATGTGGGAACAAAAAGAAGACTACAATTCAATTATTAGCAACAATTTAATTACAATATTGTTTTTAAAGTACATAGTTTATCTGAGTGGACTGAAAGACGTCGCGCCTTCGATGCTAAGCAACCACCCAACTTCGCAAGGCACAATTCTGTGGAGTTATTACATAGGCTTTAATTACCGAAACACTTTCACTGTCGTCAAATAACTATAACTCGTGGTGTAGGCAAAATTACGAATTTACTTTTGACACAGTCCTCGAATTCTGTTTAGTTTTTTTTTTTCTATTTTGATACTAACTGTTAGTCGTTTATGAAGACTGCTTACAAAGATTATAAACATGTTTTTGTAATAATTAATTTTGTACTGAATTATGTCCGATGGTTATCAGGTTTTAAAAAGTCAAGGTTCATTTATAAAGTTAATTTCACGCGTGAATGGAGAAAGCTAACGAAGATTTTCTTGTAGAAGTTTTACAAAAACGCACAATGTATTATCGCTCACAACAAATGTCTTTGCTGTTTGTAAGTACTTCTTGTGTATTTTAATGTCTCTCGCCACATTACATTTTCTTTTATAATTTAAAATTGTTTTAGAATATAGGAATTGGTGTTTTGATCTTGCAATATGTGCAAGCTATTAGTCTTTCAAGTAGAAAGGACCAGAAAAATGTCAAGCCCAGTGCATACGATAATTTTGAGGACGGTATTAAATTTTTAATCAGATCCAAACATGATGGCAGAAAATGCGATTCGGGCGAGAAAATGAAAAAGAAATTTCTTATAGAAAGTTTAAGGATGCATATACCGAAGAAGAAAATAAAACAATTGCTCCGTGATGAAACAACGGATGCAACCAATCCTCCGGTGACGCCACGTGGAAAAAATTTCCTGGCGGAGTTAGTGGAAGCCGAGCTAAAATATGCTTTGGAAAAGAAATCATCAGCGCTGTACGATAGGCCGGTGGTCGAACAGATGGGTAGGAATGACTTCCTCGTCATCAATCCCGGAGACCTGGACCCATTCGTTACGATCATACCTAATGATATTTATTATAATCACGAGAAGACTTGCGTGAATTGGTTAGAAGACTGCAGCTCGCAGGGCATGCGGGCAAGACTTTGGCAGAAGCTCAAGTCACATGACATTAGGTAGAATGTTGAGATAACTTAACGAAAGCATTCTCCTTTCCTCTAGAAATAACTTGATTAGAGTTTCTTTCGGTCTACAGTAGTTTTATAATTGGTAACTTTAATACAACTTGTCTGTTCTGCGGGTAGATGAATAGACACTCGCATTTATTTGGTCTCGGCATCTGTTAGTTTTGAGTCATTCGATGAGATCGGACGCGACTGCAAAATAATACCAGTCCCATTCAATTTGAAGAAGAGCCTTGATGGGTTCCAACCTAGGCGGTGCCTACACCGGATAAAAACAAGAGTGTTATCCGTTTTACTTTTGGTTTTAATGTCTTATAAAAATTCATGTAATTTAACTGTAGATTATTATTAGTAGATATAAAAACGTGGTATATGAGAAAAACACAAGTTATATTTATGACAGTTTTATTGGTTTATTAGTTGTTCACTTAATAGCGATACACAATAGAGTTCCTTATAACGTAGGCAGGTTCGATTCAATATCGACTTTATTAGTAATCGTACGTAACATCAGTACTTAAAAGTGATCGCGTTAAAATAGTATGGCCACAGAGGGCGCAGCTGAGCTCACAGCTTGCAGTAACCGACACATTTAATGACTCAGTATTACTTAGAAAGCTAGATCTGCATCTGCAATCTGCCGGCTCGGCCAACAAGCAGTTAAAAAAAGTAAATGCCACCGCTCTATTCAAACAAAATAACAATGTTTAATCCATTTATTATTTCATTTTAATATATACCTAATTTCCTCATAGTAAGTAGCATATTCGTTGCCTTAGAAGTTGAAGGAAGTATGAACTACGACATTAACTAAATCATAAAGTAAAATCAAGGGCAGCAAATAAGTGGCAGTGACACAAACAGGAGAGTTTTTAAGCAAACTAGTTTGACCGCTTTTGGCACATTGTAATTAAAATAAGGACTTCATAGAAATTAAGAAAACGAAGATATAATAACATTTAGAGAGAACTTTTAGAAAGTACACACTCTCAAGCGGTGAATATGTACACTTTTTAGTATATAATCCTTATAAAAAAGGTAAAAAAATCAAAGCTTACTAGGCGTATCGATGTATAACATATGCAAAAAGATACAAAATAATTGGTAGCATAGTTACACTAAAGCCTAATAATAATAATGATTCAATCTTATGGCACCAGAACAACTCCTCACAGCACCGTCGCAGTATACGGAAATATTGGATACTATACATATAATAATTAAAATTCAATAATAATTTTATTATCTAGATACTAAGCTAGCAGTATTGTCCAGAACGGCGAAGTCCACTTAATACTAGATAAAACGGTACACATTTATCAATAAAATCTCTACTAAATTTGTAACAAACATTCTGTATAGTTCACCAGAAAAAAAACTAACCCAATAATTAAGTAAACGGATTGTTAAGTAAATAGCTACTTATATACTAAAAGGGTAAATATATGTTTTGAACAATTGACATGAGATAGTCGCTGGCAACGCAAGAGCTTATAGTAGAGTAATTACAGACGATACATTAAATTGACTTATTATTGATAAATTTCGGTCGATCTCCTTAAAGCGATCCGTCACCTGCAAGATAATTATTAACATTAAACAACATTATACAACATGCATACATTACAACAAAATTTAAACAACTATGAAACCTGGTCGCTTGCCGTGTTAGTTGTTCTTTAAATTGACAGTCATAATTGCGCCGACTTACACAAATGTAAATAATAATGATATAGTAACATTTTAAATCACCTATTAGATAACAAAAGTGTATGAAAATACTATACCTTGAATATCCATATTAATAAATAGTGTAGATGTCTGGTTAGTAAGGAATGGCTATATTTAAGAATATTACAAAGGACGGAGCAGAGTATAGGCAGATGCCGCAAACCAACGACGATTGGGATCTAGCCATTGAGTTGAAGGCAGGGGGGGATTCGAAAACCTCAATCTCTTCGAAGAATGGATACACGTCTGGGAACATGGAACTGTTATATCCGAGGCAGCGTGCAAATGATAAAATATTTAGTTAACGTAAAGGAATTTAGTAAATTGTTAGTTGTAGAAAAATGTGCAAGCGTTTACAATATTTTTTTTTTATTTTTCATCATCATCATCATCATCATGAAATGTTTAGATTTACCTAATATGTTATCATACTGATATTGAGGACGATTGCGTTGTGGTTTTTTAACGTTTAGTATGTGAAAGCGTATGAGATACAGGTACTAAGTATGCAATGGTTACTGACTCCCTGCACCGCTGGGTATTCCTGGCGGCGACTGCCTTGCGCCCGAGTTTGATGCCACGGTCCATCTCCATCAGCTCGACCTGCTCTATGCAGCCCGTCAGCCCCGGCAGCCGGTTGTAGTTGAGACGGTCGGGTATGCCACCTGGCGGACAACATCATTAGTAAAGCTACGTATAATGTCGGGTGTAGTGGAACGTATGGATCTTGGTGGTAAGCACTGCGCAGCGCTGCGCAGTGCTGGAGCTATCATAGTAATTAAAACGCTCATTAAAGAAATATACATACTGGTAGTTTTGATTCTGCCCACGGTAGTAAGTGTTACAAACGATCAATGTCAGAAGAGCTACGGCTATTTATTTCTATCGGTTGCAAAAATTCCTCATAACCTTACCTATGTAGACATTAGAGTCGGCACTCATAACATTAGCGAAGCCGCTGGACTGTGCTATCTTGGTTGTTCCATCGACAGACAGATACGCATGGTTATCGGTCATCAGTTTCGCGATGATCTGTTATAAAAATAAGTTTCTTTTGTTATTAATTCAAATTCAAAAGCTTTTTTCTGGTGTTTGTAATGTAACAATAAATGTTTTTCTTTCTTTCTTTCTTCCAAGTGAATGAATGAATGAATGATAATAAGAAATGTTTAAATGATAATGCAGATAAATTTTGCAGTGTAATACGAAGAATAAGGGATAATAAATAAGTAAAGAGAGTTATTATTGGTTTGGAACACTATTGACTTTCCACTGTCATACCTGGTGGCGCTCGCCGTTGGTGACAGGTACGTTTTCAATGCGCACTTCATTCAGTCCACTGCCCATGTCCCACTCCATCAGGACCACTCCGTTTTCAACTTGAAAACAAATAGATTTGTTATTAAAACGGTCTCGACATACAAGTAAATCTGCAATACAATATTCTACGACAAAAGCTATGTACCAAAATTTCCCAGTCCTTAATATATACAATTATTATTCTTCCATAGATATACCAGTCAATTTCTTGAAATAAATCCCTTCTTACAAATGTCGCTCCAAACAATACATCCGGCCATACCTTCTTCTTTCATCCGATTTAAAACATTATTATGAAAGTCTTACTTCTGATAAGGACATAGTCTCCGGAGTTGGGCGGAGCTTGCGCCTCGTGGTGGTAGAGGAGTACACCGTCGGAGTTGGTGTAGATGGCGAGTGCCATGACCGCCGGCTCCACGTCCAGGTTCTCGTAGTTCAGCATGCTACCGGGCAGCTCTAGATATCCGTTGCCGTTGAAGCCGACACTCTCGAGTAGCTCGAGCGCTGCACACAATGGTCGCTTAGATAAACAGATCTATGGTACAATTATAATATACAAACAGTTATTTAGTCTCATTTTGCGTCAGTAAAATTGTCTGAAGTAATTCAGCTTTATGGATAAGCTTATCTGTGACAACTTTAGTCTTTGCCTTATTATGAACTGGATTCAATTGGACTTACGCATCTGGCAATTGGCGCCGGCGAAGCCTAGAGTGCAGTCGCAGGTGTAGTTCATTTTGGCGGAGCGGTCGTAGTCGGGTTTGCAGATGCCACCGTTCCTGCAGGGGCGGGCGGCGCAGGGGTTAGCGTAGGGCGCGCGGGCCACGGACCGGCTCTCGCAGTATGTGCCAGAATAGCCCGCGGGGCAGGTGCACGCTACGGCGTCCAACGAGGTGCAACGCCCGCCGTTGCGACACAGGCTGCACACGCTGTACACCTACATCACGCAACAAAAATATTAAAATGAGGGAGAGTCAGACAGGGAAAGTTTTCAATTTCTGAATTATAGAAGCTACAAGTAGTAATTTTATCAATTAATTAAAAAAATGCTCACCTCAGGAATGTCACCGCGGACATCGTTGGGACATTCTTGAATATTAGCCGACTGTATAGAGGCGTTCACAATATCCAGTTGATCTCCCTGATTCAAACGTACCTATAGAACAAACGATGATAATCGCATCACATTACAATATGTACTAAAGAAAGTTATTTTGTCTTTTCTTCTGTCCATTTAAGACAGACCACATGTCTACACTGCATATTATCTTTCTGTATATGTGTATCAGCGGCGGTCGCTTAATGTCAAGTAACCAGCTAGTTCATTTGTTACCTTGTCAAAGACAAAAATAAATTATATACTTCTTTAATGCAGCCGCTGAATCCTCCGACGACGCCAGTGCTGTTGTCCAAGGTTATCGACTCGTCCACGCCGCCCACGTACATCGGTGAGTCGAGGATCACATCCTGCCAGACGAATAATTAATAGCATACGGATATAACTACATATATCGCATAATCTGCGATTGGCGGTTTTGTTAAAATACTTCTAAAACAAATCGAGGGTAGGATTAACGTTGCAAAAATATCATTACAATTTGTACTTAACTAATACTTATTAAATACGTACTGTTTTGTTAGAGGCGAGTTTCTGTTCGTATGTATCCATCTTGTTGATCTTCATAGAGACGTCTGCGCCGACGCGCGCGACGTGCACGTCTGTCCATTCGTTTACATCCAGTGTCTTGTTACTCGTCAGCACTACTGGTCTACCTGTGAGTATTAAACCATGTCTCTTGACATTTTGTCTATCATTTATAAAAGGTGATGTTTGAAACACGACGCAAAAATGTTTGGAACAAGAGTAACAATAATTTACCGTCGCCTAGGTCAAATCGGAACTCGAGTTTTCCGTTGTGCACGGAGAGCGCGGTGTAGCCTCCACCGCGGGCCTTGCAGTACATGATGATACCGTCCATCACCAGTGGCGTGGCTTTGATCTTCATCGACATGCGGAAGTAACGGCGCGACGTCCTCGGCAGCCTGATCGCTAGGAAGGCACTGCCCATGAACGCCGGGTACTCGATGTTTTGCTTTTGTTCGCAGCTGAAAATAAAACGTTACATTACACATTGAATTCCATATTTCGGAACGCACACTGTCGGGTAAAGAGACGGCAGAAGGAGTATGATTACGGGAACGAAAGTTGAATTTTTGGTATATTGTTGAGGAAATATAATACAAGGCAACAGTATGTAATAAAATTGGCCCGAAAGAGTCAGTTATATGACGCTTAGTGATGTTTAACTTACTTTTTGCCAGTGAATGTGACAGGGCAAGCGCACTTGTAGCCGTCGGCAGTGTCCGTGCAGCGACCGGGTCCGCAGAGGCCGGGTCGGCATGCCTCGCCTGTGCGATCACAACGCAGGCCGGCGTACCCGGCGGGACACAGGCACACGTAGCCGCGTTCGTTGCGAGCCTCCTGTGAAAAAAATATTACTATATCATTTATATGCCTTTCAGACCAAGGGCACTTCTTGAGCTATTACAAACTGTCAGTGCTCGAAAAGATTCGCTCTCAAACAGCGTGTGTATATAGGAGACCTAATGGGAGCGGGATATACTCTATGGTTAAAAGAGGAGACTTTGAAATAAATGGATTTTTTTTTATACGAGAAGGGAGAAAACTAGCGACGAGATCACAAGAGCGATCATCGACGCCCGTGCAGCCACAGATGCGTTGCCGGCCTTTGATAGAGAGGTACGCTCGCTTCTTGAAGGACCCTAAGTAGTATTGGTTTGGAAATACCGCCGAGGATAGACCCTTTCACAACGCGGCATTACGCGGCAGGAATTTTATATTGGTGGTAATTGTGAAAGTCTAGTTTGAGAACTCAATAACATATTATCAACACAAACCTGACAAACACCGCCGTGGAGACAGACGTTGGGCACGCATGAGTCGCATTCCTGCAGGTTGTTTTGACTGGTAGTGTCAGCCATCATGTTGATCTCCTCACGTCCGAGGATCAGCATGCTCACGCACCCGATGAATCTGCGTTCATAACATAACCATGTAGTATTCCTCAATGAATTGCGGTCAATCTTGTGTAGAGTATGATTTGTAGTTTGGAGAGAAAGTGCGTAACGAAGCTAGGTCGTTTACATTGATAATAAAATATATTTACCCAGACGACCCTGCGAGGTCAGCTGGCAGTTGATTGGGGTCGGGCACACCGCCGATGTATAGTGGTTGTTTCAAGTCCAACACGTCCCACTGCTGGGAGGACTCCGATGTGAACGGACCCTTGTTATCCACGTCCATAGTCACTGCATCCAAAATTTAAACGTTGCAAAAACACTTATTATTTATTTATTTTATGAAGAAGTCGCGTTGTATTACCTTTAGAGTTGGTCCTACTGATTCTGATAGTGTGCCAAGTGTTGAGGAGAAGAGGCCTGTCACCGGACACGGAAACAGGGCCACTGCCGGTCTCAAACACGAAGACAGGTACGCCATCAAGCAGTTGAAGTGCCAAATAATCTCCGCTGCGATCCAAATTCTGGCCATTGTACAGAATGAGACCGTTGTTATCTGCAAAATATAGAAAACGACTTAGTCACCGAGCCAATTTGGATTCTTTTATCGTATGGAATTTGGTTCTTAACCAATCCTTTGATTGCAACGACATTACTGTTTTATGTAATTATTGAATACCTACCACTAGGTTTGAATGAGATCTCGATGTCGAACTGCATGTAGGCGTCCTTTATCATGGGCAGGGCGAGCCAGCTATCGCCGTTGAACCGCGGCACGATTCCAGTTACTCGCAGGATAGCGCGCGATTCGATGGCACCGCGATTGTTGCTGACCCTGCAGATGTAAGTGCCGGCGTCTGCCTCACTTACACTGTCCAGGTTCAGCACCGGCTGCACATAACAAATTTATTCATAAACAATGTATTTGCAACCGCATACAAATTAAGGAAGTATTCCGATGTTTTAGGACGTAAAGCAGATATAAGACTCGCATCCAACTATTTTGAAAGTATTCATAACATATGTAAGGCAAGTCGTTCCCCAGAGACTTTTAAAATTACGTTATTCTTACATCGTTATTTCTGACGTTGGTAGGTAGATGAGAGTATTCCTTCGTCCATTCGATATTGACAGGTTGCTCCAGGTTGTGGCTGCAGGGCAGGCTGACGGAATCCCTCAAGCGCGCCGTGTACGCTTGCGGCTGCGACTCGACCGGTACCAATTGGTTGTTGGAAACTAAAACATGTTCTTGCAAATCAAACTCACTCTTTTTCAGTTTCATAATTAGGGTTTACGTAATTGGTAGAAGGGTTAAAACATATGTTACCAACTCGAAGCCTTTGAAGGTATATACCGATGTTATTGTAGTATTTCTAAACTTACTCCCTGTATAAATGATGCTAAATGGCGGGTACCCATTACCTGGCACTACTCCGAGGTTGAAGTCATCGTAAGACGTAGCTCCGTAGGGGTCGCGGCCTATACACCTATATACGCCTGCGTCCGCCTCCTGCACACCTTGTAGAATCAGCAGCGCGCCGTCACCGTATGTCTGTCCACATATAATATATAATTAAAAATTAGTCACACAACATGGGCAAATTTTTAAATTCGATTAGTATAGCCAAAAGTATATGAAAAAATATTTAGTTATATTTCGCATAATAATTAAAATAAGTTACCCTTGAATCTACATATTGGTTTGTGCCATATCTTTCCCAATACACGCGGATGTCTCTTGAAATTGTCTTGCACATGACCTCTACATTTTCACCAACAATGTATTGCCTCTTGGGTTGTTCGATTGCCACTAGCTCAGCATTATTACGGGGTCCTACAAGAAATGAGAACAGAATAAACGAAGGTGTACCAAGAGAGAAAATAACATGTTACAAAATAACCAATACATATTTCACAAAACTATAATAATCTACAGTAGAAGCTAACATGCAGACACCACAATATATACAATATCATGCTAAGCAAGTTTATACAAAATATGACTACAAATAGCACTATATCTAAGGCAATCAATAAACACTACAACACATAAGGTACATGGTATTACGTGAATATATAGAACATTTGACAGCACAATACAGCTTGAGTTAATAATTAATTTCGTTCGTTATCCAAGACACCTCTTACCAAACATTTATCATTTTACAAACTAGTGAATATACTGTTTATAGAATTCAAGCTAGACGTACTAGCAATTATAATTTTGATGTTAATAGTGTTCAAATCATAGTTTCCAAGGCCGAATAGTACAGGACGTTTTTGAACAGTACTCCACAGTTATAATTACATATATCCCATTAAATAGTTTCCATTATAACGACACAACCAAACACGACCAGGCCCCCTCTTCCCAACCAGATTTACCGGCGGAGTTTACGTCTGAGTCCGATAAGGTCCCCGGGTTACTATCGTCTGACGAGGGGCAGCTGTTTTCGTCGCTAGAATCTTGACAATCGCTGAATCCGTCGCACAGTAGCATCTTCTCTATGCAACCGGAGTCATCAAGACATCGAAATTGTGATCTCAAGCATTCAACACCTTCGTGTAAGAATAAAAAAGTCAGCACAGTTTTATACAAAGAAAACAAATACTAATAGAAATATTTTAAGCTGGTATTATCGTATGATACAGCGTACAATAAGTAGGTAACGACATGGAGGCCAAGCAAGACAATTGTACCCGCCGCCGAAAGCAATAAGGGAGAAGGGACGAAACGGTCGTTCAAGCTCCAACTACGAGTACTGTAGAATTCAGTTTGACTATAACTGACCCTCGATGTGCAGGTTGATGTAATTGCTAGTCTTTCTGCCGTATTGATCATAAATGATGCAGATATAGCGTCCGCTGTCGGACTTCTGTGCGAGCCGTATGAAGAGCGAGCCGTCGTCGTTCTGTCGCGCGGAGCGGGGCAGCGCCGTGCCGTCCTTGCTCCATCGGATGCGCTGGCTGGGCCGCGTCACGTTGCAACTCAGCTGCACGGCCGCGCCCACAAACGCGGTCTGGTCGTTATCGTGCGACTCCGTGCCTCTGCCTTCACTCTCCTCTACGAATGTCATCGTCACATGCATACCAAAAGCGGTTCAACAACTTTAAGCATCATTAGAGTGGTTCCACTCTAGCCGTAAGATGGATAAGTTGGAACTGAGTTGATTCTTTCAAATTAATTGTACATCAGTAACCATGAAGTTGAACTGTTACCTGCCCTGTTCCAAAAGATCCACCTCGCGGCTAAGAGTATGCAAATTAAATCTAGGAACAGAGTGCAGGAGTGAATCCTGTACACGGTGATGTAAGCATATTCGTTCTTCTTCTCCTTCCTCTTGCGCTATCAAACTATATTTGAGTGTTGGTGCTGTTGTTTGTGTTCAACATCAAGCATTGTTAGACAAATGGAGCGGGCTGTCTTACCGCTGACGATGACTTCGGCGACGGCGGAGGCGTTCGCGATGGGGTTCTGAGCGAAGCATTCATATTGGCCAGCGTCTTCTACTTCGATTTGACGGAATATCAGCGTGGACCCACGGATTTCAATACGGCTGGAAATATTACAATTGTTGTTGTTATTGTTTCTAATTTAATTATTGTATTCACGCATGGTCGCCAAGGGTTAGGACTTACCTGGAGGGTTTACGGTTGACGGGTATCCAGGCGATGTCGCGTATGTCGTCACCGGTGACGACGCACTCCACGGTAGGCGATTGGCCGGGCTGCACGG
>JAODUI010000025.1:922951-953033 GCA_027563995.1 Papilio gigon
TATTGGCCGGGCTGCACGGTCTGCGTTGCCGGCCGCAGCGAAATGCGCGGCGCCGTCATCACTGACAGCCTGATCGCAGTGACTTGCTGCAGCTCGCCCGTCTGCCGGCTCCTCAGCATACACTCGTACACTCCCGAATCAGATTTTGTTGCCTTTTGAAATGTATATAGAATTAGTAACAAGAAAAATTTAACGTAAGGCCGGAGAGGTGATGTGATGCTCACTTATAATATTTATTTATAAAAGTACTTACATTTTTGATAATGAGCTCGGTGCCTCGCGCTTCCACGTTGTACTTCAGTCTACCGTTGTCCTTGCGCCACGCTACATCAAAATCTGAAGATCCATTGCAACTGCGCCGCAAAGAAAATATTTTATATACTACTGTTTATATTTGAAGACCCTTAACTTATTGTCGAATTTTTACATATAGTTTAACATGTTGCAATCCAAGAAAAGTTACATGAGCAAAGTAAATATTATGAAATATGTATATAAAATATTATTTACCTCAATCGAGCGTCCCTGCCTTCGATGGCAATGCTATTAGACGGTCTGTTCTCGTACACTGGAGGCTGGTCCACGTTTATATCCAACTCTCCACTCCCCTCTGTAATGTCCAATGACACAGCGTCAAAACAATATATGGGTGATGAGGTGGGCATGATGAATGGAATTTCGTTTAAAGGGTTAAGTAGTTATCTTTAGTTATTAAACAGTTACTTATCTTGACCAAGAATAGTGACGAAAGTGGACCCTTAGGGTAGATAGAATAAAATTTACTTTAAAGAGCATTTTAGTAATTATAACTTTTGTGACCATTTGATCAGTTTAATTCTGTCACTATCATTTAATAGGGATAAAGCTGGGCTGCAAGAGTAAGAGAACAATTCTGACCAAAGTCTCCGAGTCCGCCATCTCCGCGGTCAACACTGATTTTAATCTGTTGGTCAATAGTGGCGGCGGCGGACGTTGCGGTACACACGTACGTGCCGTCGTCACGCTCGCTCACAGACGGGATGCGCAGTACCGCCATACCGGGCGAAGGCGGTACCACCTCACGCATATCTCGACTCGCTGTAATATAAAAGCAACTTTTAGACCAATTCATTATACGATTCGGAGTCCAAGGGTTAATTTAAAGTCTGTTTAACATGTCTTTAATATTTCTACTGATAAGAGAATTTTACTTACTCTTGATGGAGACCATAGGCTCTGGGTAGCCGCGAGCGCGACACTCGATGATGACCGAGTCTCCGCGCACCGCCTCCACGTAGTCGCTGGGCGTGATGAAGATCTCTGGCGGAGAGCGCACTTTGATAACTGTGCTAGAGCGGTCGCTGCCGGCGTCGTTCGTAGCCGTGCAGATGTATTCGCCTTCGTCATTCACATCCACTTTTTCGAAACTGTACAAAGACAAATAGTATAAAATAACTTGAAACGACGCAACTGATTCGGGAGAAAGTGTGTACTTTATAAGAAAATGAACATATTTTACACAGCAGTTGATTGTGAAAGGCAAAAGACAAATATAATATAAAATATCAACAACTATCTCTATAGTTTGCCTACATAGACAGGTATATAGAATTAAAAAAACTTTTGCAACACTAGCACATATTGTTTCAAAGATTTAAGTTTGATTATTTAAAATGTAATCTCACTTGAGCACGTGGTTGGACTCTAGATGAGCATATTCAGCGAGCTTGCGTCCGCCGGCGCGCTCCCATGTGACTACAGGCTCGGGGTCGCCGGCCAGCAGGCGGCACATTAGTGAGAAGGGGCTGCCCAGCGCCACGGCCTGCTCCCCTTGCGGCCACACACTGACTCGCGGCGGATCACGTTCTGGCAACAAGCACGTCACACAATGTTTTCGACTGTTTCAAACTTTTTGGCGGCTTAAAGTTATCTGTCCTTCATCTCCATCCCTGTACATTCTCTACACAACATTGTGTTATACGTAGTTATTCGTACAAAAAGTCGCCAACATGTTTTAAAACCATGTCGAATACACCACCGCTAATACATAACTATTTGTCAAGTAAGGATCAACTATTCTCTAATAAGATGGAGATTAAGACGTTTGAAGGTCTGTTCAAATTAAAACAGCACAATTTGAATCATTAATTCGTCAATATGTTATTGTAAAATTAACTAACTCTCGACAGCGACGTAGACATATATGATGCCGATAGTCTCCTGGTTGACTGATCCTTCGCACACGTAGTAACCTTCGTCGCTCGGCTGTGCGTTCGAGACCAGCAGGGAGTTGTAGCGTTGGCTGACACCGGCGCCTAACTCGCTTTGATACTGTGGATATATTTATTATTGTCTCAAAAAATAAATTATTATTATTAATAATGATAACAATCACTTATTATTTTAAATTGACTATAAATTTAATAATTTATGTATTAGTAGTACTAACTTTGGTCCATTTAATCAAAGGCAGGGGGTTTCCTGTAGGATTACAATCGACAGAGCCGCTACCTCCGGCGTGTAACCTCAAACTTTTCTCGGATACAGTGATGTTGGAGGCTTCTCCGGGCGAGGGCGTAGTCAGAGGTATGATGGTGACGACGATGGGCACTGGACCGATCTCCGTGGATATCGAGTGGCACACGTAGATACCCTGGTTCTCTATGGTCGCGCGGTCGATGTACAGAACTCCGTTGTCCGATCTTACGTTCTCTAACAGTTGAGCGCCGTCTTGTCTGTTGAAATTAAACCAATGTCATAAATAATTAAATCGAAAGTGCGGTAAACTCATAAAAGTTTCCACCATAGTGATCGAGACTATCCTAAAGTAAGTGTGATTGGGAATAAGGTCTCCATCGACTAGATTGGCTGACTATACACTTTTTGGAATCCCTACTCAGATTTGTGCAATTGTGCAAACATAATAATCGACATAGTACCTGATCCATTCGATGGTGCCGGCTGGCACGTTGGCGGTTCCTGTGCACACTATTCGCGTACTCTGGCCTTCAGTGAGGTTGGCAGCGGTGACGGACACCGTCAGCTTTTCCCTGGGCGGCCTAGTCGGGCGAGCGCGGACCGTCACCACGACCGACTTATCTGATGAACCCACCGAATTGGATCCGATGCACCTGCGCACAGACGTTTTCGTACATTTTAGGCACGGATGAAGAGACATAATTGTGTCTTTAAATTTTCAATAAGGCAGACACATAGTTTAGCTACAGTATGATATATTATATTGCAAAGGGTTCAAGCATGTACCATAAACATATTAGAGGAATCTTTAGTGCAGCATACCTGTACTCTCCAGAGTCTTCTTCGAGAGCATTATCGATGATGAAGAAGGTGTCGTACTGCGAAGCTCTGTAGAGAGGCCTGTTGGATGCTCGTTGCCAGCTGATGCTCGGAGCTGGGTTGCCCGACACCTGGCACTCAAGCTCGATCCTGTCACCTTCGTAGTAATCAGTAGCGACCGGTCTGATCGCCACGATCGGCAAAGTCATTGGATTACCTAAGAAAAGACATGAAACAGTTTTGTTGAATTTTATTCACATCAATAAAGCGACATACTTTAATTTTAATAGAATACCTTTAGCGTAGAACACCCAGTCAGGAACGACTATTCCATTAATGAATGCATTAAAAATGTATTTATTTATATATTGGCTAATAAATTCGCAGTCTAATTTTTTTTAAAATAAAATATCGATTTTAAGAAAAAAATCAACCAAACGGTTGAATTACCTGGTACTTTAAGTGTGGCTGTAGCTTGTCCAGTAGATATACCATCGCTGGTCTGACAGATGTACTGTCCACTGTCAGTAACCTGGAGGTTCGTAATGAGGAGCTCGCCAGTTCGGCCGTCGAGGTAGGTCCTTTCCAGAGGCAAGTACCCGTCGACCTTCGTCCAGTTGACTCGTAACGAATTATGTGTGTACAGACTTTGTGCCTCGCATATAAATCTAACTGAGCTTCCTACTTCTTGGATTCTTATTTGTGGGTTTGCAATCTTAATTGATACTGTCGACTGGGGTGGCGGAGGCAGCGACGTTTCATTCTTGTTCTCTCCACCTGAGAATATAATATTGCTTACATTTATACGGTTATCTCTTATAATTAGTTTCCAAAGGTAATATATTCCTGTCATAAAAAAAATACAACACAATACGAATAAACGTACTAAACGAATAAACTTGACGAACAACATAACATTGATGACATCACAAAAGACACGCAAACCTGTTTATGAACCAAACACAATGTTTCCATAGTCCACGACAACAGAACATCATCAAATTAGAACTGAATATAATCGACTATTGTTATTTTAAAGCTGAAGCATGACAATAATTTGTTCGACGTTCACAATGTAACAAAAATCCACAGCTTCTGTCTACCTTTCTCTGGTAACGTCGTAGTCAACACACCGAGGGTGAAACCCTTCTCGGTCACTGTATGACATTCGTATATTTCTCCTTGTCGCCGCGTGTCCCAAACAGTTTGCCAACTGTGCTCGCCTCGCCAGCCGTCGTCAAAGAGAGCTGACTCATTGTAATATTTCACGGGTAGCATTTCTCTACCCTTGAAATAAAACTTAATAGTCAAAGGTTCCGGCGCTCTATATTTGCACGTAAACTTCACCCTCCGCATGAACGGGTTCAAGTCACTGCTGTCGCGGATTTTCGGATGTAGTTCCATGATCAAGCCTAAATAGTGTCACAGGTGTTATCATTCATATTATATATTATTTATTAGTACATTGTAAGAGCGAGAGTCTTACCGACTGTGGAGCAATTGGGGCCCGTGTACGGCGGGCGGCAGTTGCACACGACCTCCCTGTAGGCACCGAGTTGGCAGTCGTGCCCGTTGCAGTTGCACGGCTTGCACAGTCCTGTTGGCTCCTTGTAGTACCCGGACTTGCATGTTTCGCAGCTGGTTCCCGAGTAACCTTTGGGACACATGCAAATCTGCAACAAGCACGTATACATATTAGTAAAGTAATGTAACCAAGCCAAAAGAATCTTAGGATCTTTGGGAGGCAGCGATTGATGAATCGATAAATTTAGGACTTTCAAGTCAAGTCAACGTCACCACATTAGTACTTTGGTTACATTGAATGTTTTATATAGTGTGTTGTTACCTCGACACCCTTAGCAGCGCGAGATCCCGTGCTGTATATTTCGGAAGCGGTGTCCAAGGAGACGTCAGCGATGGCAGAGGAGGCAACGTTAGGGGAGAGCGTGGCCTTCACCAGGACTCTCTTGAGGTCCTGCAGTATGTACATGAAGTCTTCGCGGCTGGCCGGAGTCGGTGTGTTCAGTAGGTACCAACCACTCTCTTGCATTGGCACTTGGTAGCTCTGGAAATGTTATCACAATGTTAAAATTTATTTTTTTACGTCGGTTTAATGAGAATCGAATATGCTATGTGCGGATACGTGATATATATTATAAAGCAAAGCTTTTACATATAAAATCGAGTGAGATTGGCATGGCAATTTACTGATCGTATACTAGAAACCATTGTGCCAATTATTTAATTATTTAAAACAAAATATAAAGCCTGAGTCTTTGCGTAGCCGTATAAATAGTATATTTATTGACTTACCACAGCTGTACCAGATGGTATGGGGTTGTTACCAGTCCAGGATATTGATCTCGCATTGCCAACGAGGATAATGACAGCGGTGCCTTGATCCGGTACACCGCCGGTTTCAAAACTCTGCGTGAGCATCAAAGAACCGCCGTACGATAACACTCGGTTGCCTGTATAAAAAAAATCTATTAAAATATACAAACTCGACACACGGTGATACTAATGAACCCTCTGTGGTTCAAGGGAGCTGGTTTGTACGACGGCGGGATGCTATCCAACACAACCAGTAAAGTTTTAAAAGGAGAAGGGGTCTAGGAATACTGCGCTAATGTATCTTAATTATATAGTGTCATCATAGTGTTAATATTGAGTATATCTCACCCGGGAACACTGGCAGAGACCAGTACAAGTCCTGGTTCGGGGGATTGGTGAAGACATATCTGAGCTCGCTCTCGATAGGCACGGAGACGAACTGATCGTTGATGACCACGGAGCCTTGCAAATCCATCAGAGTGTATCCAACCTTGTCTCCGAAAACTGGCGCGGCCAGTTGTATTCTCGAGTAGTGTGTTGCCTGATAATTAAAATAATAATAGTTAATGCTCACGTTCATACGTTTTTATCAATAATTGACTGAGGCAGTGATGTAGACTTACTTCATGGCACTCTGTGGTAGCTCCTGAGCAGTAGCAGGAGTGGCAGCCGAGAGGGTTCTCAGAGTCAAGGCCGAAGGTGCCGGGCCGGCAGCGATCACAAGATTGGCCTTCCACGTTTTGCTTGCAGCGGCAGTAACCTGAACTATCGCAGGGACCTTCCGCACCGCGTGGGTCGCAGCTGTATTACAAAGAGATTCACAATTCATATTCAAAGAATTTTAAGATACGAGAAGTTTCATTTTAGTCGTGACTGTACTTATTTACTAAAAATTTTTTATTTGTTTTTCACTCTTCCTTCCTTCCTATTGTAAACCAAATTCTAGATGGCGCAATTATGGTTGTGTTCTGAGCGCTGCGGTAGAGAGTACGCCGTATGTACGCTCTGGTACAACTAACGTTATGTTCTGCGCACCAATTCGTGCATTGTTCATAGCCGCCAAGATATTTAAAAACCTCTGTTCATTGTTTATTCAGATACGTTTGATTATACTTACTAGCACGTAGGCGGGGTAGCTGACTCATACACGCAGTTGCCGTAAGTATCCTTCACGTAGCCTGGCTTGCAGTACTCGCAGCTCGGACCATCTGTATTGTCAGCGCAGTCCTACAAACATTTTATTATTAACCTTTTGTGTAACCAGACTTTAGTACTTAAGTATTTCTCTCAGTGTAGATTAACTAGTACTTACGTAACATTCACGGGTCTCCGGGTGACACATAGAGGAATGTCCATTACACTCGCATAATTCGCACAACTTCAAGTAGAATCCTCGCTCCATACTCCTGGAGAGGTATCAGAACATTCATATAACATTTAATATGGGATTCTATTACTTTATTTTGGAATAAAAAGCATTCTTTGTGCTTTAAAGTTACCTGGTAACAATCATTGATACCTATATATCCTTCGATTCGCACGCAACTGCGCTTCGTGGTATTAAAAAAAACTGTGTAACCTATGTGCCAAGCTAATCCATCTCTGTACTACTTTCCATCTAGATCCATTTAGCTCTTCTAGAGTTACAAAGGAACATTCATCCACACGCATAATACTAGATTAGTACGAATCAGTGACGTAACGACTTACCTTGTATACCCAGGAGCGCAGTTCTCGCATGAGGTACCAATATAGCCATCGGGACAGACGCATTGCTCCACGTGTAGGGCCAGAGGTCCATTGCCATTAGCCTCCGCGATCTCAAGGCTGGCAGTAGATATTGGTGATACGTCATTCGTATTGTAAGTCGCCTTTATCAATATAGTTTTCAAATGTGATAACGCCAAGAGGAAGTATTCACGTGACACCTCCTTGCCGTCAGGTCTGGAAATGAACAAATAACATTAGGTACATTTTAGAGAGAAGTTAATTATACGGTCCGTTCATTAAAAAACAGTTTTTAATTTTTAAAATGGCAGAAGTTAACATGATAACGTTACAGGATTCTTTGAGCGAAAGAAATCGAGAACCAATTTCTACTGCCTCTACTTATTAGATGAATGCATATCATTTGTGTTTACTATGATTAAATGTAGTTTATAAACATTATAAAAGTTACCTCTGCCATCCCTTTTCCAGAAGTTGTACACTCGCAGTTAACGTGCCGTCGCTATTTGGCTCGAAGTTACCGAAGTAGTGGAAGGTAACATCCTGTAAAATGTATTTGTAGTTTAAGTACTTGGCTATAGAGAAATGGACTAGGCATTCAGCGGCTGTTGAGCAAATCAATTGTTACAATTTAAATTAAAATATTGTTGTTTAATAAAATAACAAACTCACACTTATGAGTTGTATATCTGCAGCATTGTTTCTCGTTCCGTAAGGTGAAACGTTATTAATGGTGTAGTTCAAATACCCGCCGTAAGAGGTCACCTTGTCGCCGGAGTAACTGCAATCACAAATCAGTATGATTAATTTATTCGGTTAATTACAAAGAAACAGTTAAGTAGCTTCAATTCAACAAAAATATAAATGTAAAATTTTATTTTTCAATTTCGTTGTCGATCGTTTAAATTTTCAACTTCTGAGCAATTGTCATTTACTATTAAGAACAAACAAAATAGTACTCTGGACGGTCGGTACCTGGATGGTAAGCTCCAATAGTAAATCGCAGGTCTCGATCTATCAACGTTCAGTAAATTGATCTCTCCTCTTAGCAGTATTGGTTGCAGGTCCGATTCCACTGGAGCGTTGTATCTTATAGCGCCGGCACTACTGGAGGGGGCGCTAGAGTACACTTTAACTTGGTTCACGACGTTAGGAACATTAAAGCTAACGGTGATCGCCCTCCTTCGCAGGTTTGTGCTGCTCGTGCATTGCTGGGATACCGCGGAACAGAAGCATAGAGCGCATCCTTGTCTGTAACAATTACTGGGTGAGTTAAAATTCTAAAGAACCATTAGCTGTTAACAGTACAATTTAAAATATCCAACCTGAAGTCTTGTGAGAGATAGAAGGAGCCATTTTTGCATTGATCACAGAAGCGACCTTCCACGTTGTCTTTGCAGATACACTCGTCAGGCGGCCGAACGGCGTTGGTGCCTTCAGGGTTGCAGTTGTCAGTCGGTTTGGGTTTACAAGAGTCTCCCGGCACGAGAGGATTGCCGATATAGCCCGCAGCGCAGTACGCACATTGAGGGCCTTCATATCTAAATTACAAATTAAAAAAAACTCAAGAAGATGTTTATAGAAAAAAATGTTATTGTAAATCTAAAAAAAATATTGTACCGTGAATAATCTCTTTCACGTTATTTTAATGCTTGCACAGACTACTTGGCTGAAGTCATGTTAAAGGTGGTACTTACCCAGGGAAGCAATCGCAAGTAACATCACCGCTGGGTCCTATAGAACAGGAGGTCGCGAATCTGTTGCCGGTGTTGGTAAGCGGGCAGGGGCAAGGCTTGCACTCGTAACCGCTGTTGGGGTCGCCGTATGTGCCCTCCGGACAAGTCCTCTTCGGGACACAATCACCCAGCCACGGACCGTTCTTAACTCGTACGTAGTTTGCAGCGCATTTCTATGTAAAACAAAAACATTGACTTGGTATTTTAAATGTAGCACGAATAAACTAATGCCCGGTTATGTTAGGGGTTCGAATCCCAACATAAATAACATTATTGTCGTCAAAACAAACAGTTGTGTAATATTTTTAATATACGTCTGTTAAGTATACCTGACAAGACAGTCCTTCATATCCCGGAGGACAGGTACATTCCTCGACGAGGCTAGCGGCGCCGAGGCCCACGTTGATGTGCTGCGCTGATTCCATCGCAAAGTCGGTGATATTGACACCGGCGTTGTTGATACCCGCGCGGAGCAGGATCATATCGATGTTGTCCAAGCTAGCGACAAGAGATGCAACATAGAGTAAAGTCTGACTTGTATAAAAAACAGTATTTTCTTGCACTAATGTTAACTTACGCCATCATAATGTCTTCTCTGGACGCAGGCTCCGGCCCTCTAGGGGTAGGTTTCATCCAGTTGCCGGGAGTAAGACGAGCTTCGATATACGAGTCACGCGATATTTCACCACCGTATTTGTATATCAGGCTTTGATACTTGCCCTACAATTTCAACAAGTTACATTGAATTGAAAAAAAAATTGCAATGAAATGTAATGATAATGATTTAAACACAGTTCTCAATCACCTTAATGATGATGTCAGGTGTCCTATCGGTGGTAAATCTTGTAGAATGAGGCGACAGGTTGTATCGAATGTTTCCGCCGTAAGAGGTGAGTTGGTTGCCGTTGTAAGTCTCCGGAAGGGTAAGGAACGGCTGCACGTCGGGGCTCTTGTACCACGACGCTAGATCAAGTTTTGTAACCTGAAGAGTAGTGAATTAATAAATACAATATTGTATCAGTAACTAATATAAAGCTAGATTTATTAGAGCGATGCTAGTACTCTAGCGAAGCGTTGTGTATTGCCGGTTATATAAAAACATATATTTTTATTTTTGATAATCTTACAGTGGCTCCATTCCTCATGGACTGGTAGTAGTATTGGTCAGTGATGGGCTGCGAAGCGATCTGCACGTCGCCTGAGTACGCCTGTGTGATGCCGATGAGACGGGTACCGCCCTCGCCGAGCGGCGTGGGCATGTTGTATGTAAACAGGTCAGCGCTTCGGCACACGTTCGACTCGCCGAAGCAGAAGCAGCGGATGCAGTCGTTTTTGGAACGAGCCTCGCTGTAATAACAACAAACAAACTGTACAAACATGTTTCAATAGAGTTGCTTGAGAATTAAATATAAAAATTGAAGAGCAAATTGTTAAACGTAAGTTACTATTTTATATTGATGTTAATTTATTTAGTTTTAAGTTTTAGTTTTAATATTTTCCGAAATTTATAAACGGCACATACAAAACCATTTTTATCTACAGCCGATGAAATGGCAAAACGCATACGTATGTGGATACATTACGATTGTAAATTATAAAATAAAAGCCTCTGAAATCACTTTATAATAATAACCGTACCTATTGAAGTATCCAGTTGGACAAACATCGGTTTTGTTAACGTGTACGAAGGAGTCCGGCGCGGCGAAGGTTGTGCCACTTCTGTTGATGGCTTCACAAGAGTAAGCTCCGCTGTCTTCGGGCTGAAAAAGTCTCGCATTAAATATGGCTTAGAAACTCTTATTTTACTATGGGTACGTATTCCTGTTGATTCTCTAGGTGCGTAACCAGTCTTTTGACCGTGCAATTGCGACAACTGGGCGGCTTTGACAGCAAGAATATTTAACCCAAACGCAATTTCACACGAGTGATGAACAGTGTGGCAAAGAGGAAGACGAGAGAATAGACAATCTAGTATTGCACTTGTGGTAAGTTAAAACCGTAGGTACTGTAAAGTAAGCAGGATGCTTAATAAATACGAATCTGTAATATACCTGCATATTATTACAGGTGAGTGTTCCGACGCCATCTATACTCGTGGAGGTGCACTTGGCGGGCACGTGGCCCCAGTTGAGCCGCCAGGAAATGAGTGGCATGGGCACGCCCACCGCCTCGCACACCAGCACCAAGGTCTCCCCGGGGTTCAATCTCACGTTGGCTGGCGCCGGAGGACGCTTCACGTGCACCGGAGCTGATCAAATATTTTTATGATTGAGAAGTGTAATGCAGTAGAGATATTTATAGTTTTAGTGTCAGTCATTTTAAATAACTTGTATTAAAATATAAGAAAACGTACCACATCCGATTTCATCGGAGTTATCCTGACAGTCGAAGTGACCATCGCAATGGTAAGATTTTGGTATACATTGCTGGTTGTTTTTGCAAGAAAATTCAACAGCCGAGCACGCTTGCCCAGGCTCCGTGCGGCAATCGCGCTCATCGGATCCGTCGCCGCAGTCGTCCTCGGAATCGCATAACCATGTCTTCAACACACACTTCCTGTTGTCACACACGAACTGGTTCGGTTCACACTGGCCGTTCAGATCTGGAATAATAATTATAGCTAAAGCCAGACAATATGGAGTACGTAAAGGCGGGGGACCTATAAAGATATGCATTGGTGTTGCAGGAAAAACTGAGCAAGTTAGTGCATCTTTCGGGAGGCTACCGGGCATCAACCTATCCGTGGCTGCCAAATCAATAGTTTTTGTAACCTTACACTAATATCAGAGGTAAAATGCGATGCACCTAAAAGCAGTCTCGACTGGAGTATAATATGATAAACATTACTCGCTGTCATTAGTCACGAAACATCAGATGCATATTCTTTCAAAAACAATAGAAGCAATAATAACTCACCGCAAGAGTCCTCATCTGATCTGTCAGCGCAGTCGGGTTTGCCGTCACAAACCGCGGACTTCGGAATGCACTGTCCGTTCCCGCAGGTCGCCTCCGAGTAGTTACACGGTTGGAAAGGCAATCTTGGCACTTGAGCTATAAGATACAATATTAATTATCAAATAATTATGGAATTTTCGGAAATAATAAATTGTTTTAAATTTTTGATAACTTCATTTATAGAAATAAATGAGAAGTTGATTTGATCTTAATATTACAAGTAATTGTATTTAAATACTTACGTGTGCTTTCAACTATTAAGGTGACCCGTGCTTCGGAGCCAGGATAGCCTAAATATGCGGGCGCCTGACAAATATAGACTCCACTATCCGATACCTGAATGCAAAAAAAATGTAAATGTTTTTAATTACGTCAACTTAGACTGCATGAAATGTCATCCTGATCCGTGGTTTTAGAGTTATATAATAAAAAACGTTCATACATCAATCCATCCATCCAACCTGACTTTACAGTAGTATAGTACGTAAGCTTTGTTCCATCGTATTCAAAAGTTTATTATGAGATATGGAGCAAAAGTTCTATGGCGACAACAAAGTTATCATCGCCCCCTGTGGACGTAAACAGTAGGACTTACCGATACTTTGGTCATTTCCATACGTCCCTTGCGGTCAACGGTGCCAGGTTTCAGAGGTCTACCGCCTTCTTTGATCCAACGAACAGGAGCTCGCAAGCGACCCTCGTCTCGGCATTGGAATACCACGTCCCCACCTAAAGAAAATATTATTTTAATTGTCTGTTCGTGTAAGTCTGAAGATAATCCCAGGGATGCACCAACATTCCATTACATGAAAAACTATAAAAAAAACACCATCAGCTCACTACACGTCACCACTGAGCGGCTCCGAGTCTACCCTATTATTAAGGGCGACTAGACCGTAGTCAACATGGGTTGGTTGACTTCATATATATCTTTGACAATCCTCGAAGATATGTGCAGGTTGCCTCACGATGTTTTGCTTTACCGTAAGAGCGTCGGATAATGTACAAAAGAAATTCGAAAATCACATTGGTACACGGCGGGAATCGAGCCTCGACATGTCGAGTTCGGTATGGTCCGGTGAAGCGCTTAATAACTGCGCCACCGACGCTCTTAAAAAATGTAATTACCCATTTGTTTTCTATTTTTCATTCAAATGTCAAATACTACGTGATCATGGTCATATCTATCCTGGTTAGTAACAATTTATATATGAAAACTGAAACTAAACGTATTTTTTGGTAAATGTAATATTTTATAAATAACATTTCACTTAAAACATTATTAAGTACATAATATTTTTTGGATATCCATATACTAATGAAGTTATATTCAATTTGAAATTAATAATCGTTTAAATAAAATTTATTGATATTATTCTTACAAAGGAAACCGTAAAAAAACAATGTATTTTGTTAGCCAATAAAAGTATTTTTAATTATAACTTATTTTAAATTTCTTTCGTTATGATTTACTTATTAATATTAGAAAAGTATCAGCATTTAATAAATCCCAAACTCATGCAATGAACAGCATATTGTTACGCTCATTTTTATAAAACACATCTGTAACTGTTCTAACATAAAAAACAACATACAATCATTATTTTCTTTTCTCGTCAAAGAAACTGAGACATCATGCTCCCGTACATGTATTTCAGCAGTGTAAGCTCAACGCTTATCTGAGCCGGTAAGGAGCGCTGGTGTCGCGGTTTGACTTATATCCATCGGCCAATCCAACTTTGTCATTTTATTATATTAACAGAACAATTACAGATAAAATAATGCTTTGTGACGTGATAAAAATATTAAATAAATTGAGACATACAAATCATTGAATAAAAACATGAATTAATAGTTATATGAAATATAAACCCATTTTTAAATGAACCCAAATACTTTTTACACTCGACTCACCAGTGTAGGCTGTACCACCACCATGGAAGAAACAATAAAAAATAATAAATAAATCATAGTGTTTCAACAAAGATGTTATTTGATTTTTATTTTGTAGTATACCTAAACATGTCTGCTGTCCTCCGCCAAATATGAGATTTAAAAATATGTTTAGTGTTTTAGAAAATAGTACTGTTTAAATTGCAACAAAATCTTAGAGATGACGTACTCACCGAATTTTATAAAACCTTCAGTTTTAACTGACTACTAAATTGTTGTCTACATACTTAAATTTTAACTGTGCAGTTCGCCTGTTTAGTTAAAATTGAAGGTATATCGCGTGTGAAGAATTTACGGAACAAATAGCTTATATGGCCGGATAAAATTTTAATAACATTTATTGCAAAAATTTAAAATTAGAAAGATAAACGACTTACCGTTTCTTACAGTCTGAGAGTCCGGGTATGTCTTCAAATTCAACGCAGTATAGTCACGTCCTAGAAAGACGATATTTTTTTTTAAATAAATACTTTCATAATTTCGATAAAAATCCACCACGTTATTGCGTAAGCGTCATGTTTTACCTTCATATTCCAGGATAAATTAATTAAAAGAAAATATGTTATCGCAGTCCTCTGCCGCTAAATGTTAGTAATCATGTTGTAACTACAAGGATTTGTAACACGTATGAGATAAATGATTCTTTAAGCATTTATTTAAAACTTCCACCCCTATTTCGATTAATCCTAGATTTTTAGAAGACAGGAGTTTATCAAAAGTAGAAATGTTCATGCTGTTAATAAAAAAAATTATTAATGCATATTGAGTCGTATTTATCTTAATCATCGGTCTTTGCTTAGTAAACGTTTCGGTCAGTTTAAGTGATTTTTAATTGAAGCTTTGATATCTGGTGGTAGGTCTTACTGTCAGACGGACAGTCTAGCTCGTCGCTGCTATCGTGCGGGCAATCGACGTGGCCGTCGCAACGTCGACGAGAATCAATGCAAGGACCATTTTCGCAGCGCCATTGATTCGAGGCGCACCCATCTATTCAAAATTTTGCACACCCATGACAAGCCAATCAAAATGTTGAGCTAATCATCACACATCTCATTAAATCACATTCATATCCATGAATGTTTAGACGTAAAGCAAAAAAAAATAAGTCGACCTTCAGTCAGAGTATTTTTAAAAAACACAACTTAAAAAATTTAATTAAATTTATTGTTTGCTGCCATACTTGGTCGTATTATAGCAACCTAAACAGTCCTTCAGTGAACATTTATCTAAAAAATCAACGCTACTGAACGCCTTTAACGACCATTATTATTACTTTGAGTATGACCACTAGTCTAAGAAATAAGAAAGTAATAAATACCTGAACCCAAGATTGCACCGTTAGGGAACCCTGGTCTGGCTGTTGATGGGTACAATTCAGGAGGACGAGTTGAGCCTTCATTAGGATCGCGGCTAGGGTACAGTGTGGTCGGCGCGTATGTGGGTGTTGGTATTGGTAGAGGTAGACGTGTGGTGGACAGTATGGGAGGCAGCCAGGTGGTAGTGACGCAGTCTTGTTCGTCGGATGTGTCCATGCAGTCCAGCGAGCCGTCGCAGCGCGCTTGGAACGGGATACACTGGCCAGTTGTACATTGCCATTCGCTTTCTTTGCAAGCTAAAATGTTATAATAATATAATTAACAACTATATTCCAATTTAATGGATATTTTAAATATTTTTTTTTACATTTTAAACTCGAATTCATAGATATATGTAATTGACTGTTTGATTTTCCAAAGTCGAAATTGATGTTTGTTTTTGTGAAAAAGAAAACTAGGATACGAAATGTTGGAAAATTAATGTTTTAGCATCATGAAATCAACTACAAAAGTTTTAGTTATCTTTTGCGACTTAAATTTGTAATATCTCTACATAAAACATAATTAATTATAAAAGATTAAACAACAAAAACCCTAATAATGTCTATTTATTTACATCAAATTGTAACAAACACACGAATAACTTAATTCACAAAATTTGTAACATTTACGAACATGGCAAAATAAAATAAACATCACGCTGTATACTGGAAAGGAAATTTGATATTTTGCTTTAGAAAGATTAAAACACTACCTAAAATAAATCATGCGGAAAAAACAAATCTAATGCAATACTTTCAGATAATATAGGGTCTAAAAGCTAGAGATTTAAAAATGTGAGAATTAATGCAATAACTAATAATTTATTTACATTATAATCACTACTGTTCTTACCACGTAGCCATCGACTAATTTAAAATGAAAACAATTGGTAAAACGAGCAAATGATCAAAGGAAGGAGCTCCCCGAGCAAAATAAACATGATTATGTTGGGGGATAACAAAGAGCATGGTTGAACACGCATACAACATTCCATTCAAAGGTTAAAAGGGTGTTGTACCAGAGTGGTAACACTTTTGCTCGTCGGAGAAGTCTGAGCAATCGTATATATTGTCACATCGGCGTATGTGTGGGATACATCGGCCGTCGTAACACGTGAATTCGGATTCGTGGCACGGCGGCGGAGGAAGGGTCGGCGGCTCCACCACCCAGGCTGCACATTAGCTACGTTTAAATCTACTATCGTATTTCTAACATCAAATATTTTACATACTCTGAAAATTTAATTGTTCAAACTAACATAATGTACTGGTTATAATACAGTTAGTTGATTTATGTTATGTTATCGGATTTATTATATAAAAACAATACCGTTTTATTGTCATGTGTTAGTGTAAAATTAAAGGATATTAATCTTGAAAAGTTAAAATATTATATCAGAATTTCAAAGCAAATAAAAATTGTTATAATCTATAGTGTGTGAAATTTAATAATTTCCGTGATTAAGTGCCGTTATAATATTAGCGAAGCTTCGTGAAGTGCAAGTTAAAAAAAATATTATCATCAGCACAAATTGTTTTTGGCAGTGTGAAGCGCATATGTGCACTGTGCTCGGCCGGATGGCCTTTCGTAATAATATTGCAATTTCTAAACTGTTATTATACCTTTATAACTTGATTAAAAAAATAACGTAATTTCTTGTGAACATATAAAATACAAATACATTTTTTTTTACACAAGAAATAAACAATTGTCAAGATGTGTACTTTAGACAGATATTTAAAAAAAAACTAAATAATCGGATTCCGTTAGTAGCAAGTAAGTAGTAAATAGAATCATTTATCATTGAAAATATCATATATATTTGGAAAGAAAGAAGTTTAAATGGTTTCATGTAACTTACGGCAGTTGTCTTCGTCAGAATTGTCGAGGCAATCATAGTTTCCATCGCAGGAGAACTGGATGTCGATGCAGGAGCCGTCCTGGCAACGGAACTGATTGTCGTTGCACTCTTCAGCTAATGAAATAGTAAGATATAATAATTGAATTATTAATTTATTCAATCTCTATTCCATCGTTTAGAAAGCGTTATACCGTTTTTTGTGGTTTCTCTATCGAAAATAATCTAGGTCAGGTTAAACCGCTGACTAATAGATTAAAAATATATTACGAAATACAAGATACTATTGTTATGATAATATTTTGAATTGAATAAAGTAAGGTAGGTAATAAATGGACGGAGGTACCTGGTGACGTCACTGTGTTGTTGCAATTCTTCTCGTCACTGAAGTCGGAACAGTCGTTGAGGCCGTTGCAGCGGTGGCCGATATTTATACATTTTCCGTTCGCACATCTACGGCAAATCATCGCTAATTAGCATACGCAGTTCACACATTTTAAAAGACGCAAGCAAATCCGCACAGCTAAATGAGACGCGATGCCAAGTACAAAATTTCGCATGTTATACAGCTTATAAAAAACTTAACACAGCTTTTAAAGCACAGCTTAAGTCGTTGTTACCTGAAGTCGTCGATGCTGTCGCAGGTAGGACACGACAGTTCGTCTGACGAGTCACTACAATCCGGCACTCCGTTGCAAATGAGATGGTCCTCCAAGCATCGGCCGTCGCACTCGTGGCTGCACTCTTGAAAGAAATACGAGTAAGTCGTGAATTTATAAAGAATATTTAATTTGATAAATACTTACTATCATCATTGGTAATTGATAAGTTTTTAGTAAGTATTACTTGTAAGAAAGTTAATGTTTAAGAACATGATTACATTACAAAATTTATTTCAGTAATCCATTTGGTGCTCAATTCGCTATTTTTTTGTGTTAGTAAAACGTGCGCATCGGTTGTTTTACATCTATTTTCACTACATCAATCGCAATGCTCAATAAATAAACAGTCTAATATTACACATTGAAAAAGAGCGGAATTCAAAATGAAATTGCTTAGCGTTTCCATTCAAGATAAATTAGTTATATTTGTAGGGTGTAGTAAGCATCAGACACAGAACATTTACAAGAGTTATTCGCTGCAAGTTAAAATATCATCCAGTTTAAATCAATGTTCATTACGTTAATAAATTCAAACTTAAATTGTCATAATTAACATCAACGAAGTAAACATACTGATAAGTAATAAAATTGGCAATGGATATGTTACCCGAAGGCATGATGAGTACATAGTCGTAAACAAGAAAGTGATGAGATTGAATGTAGATGGCTATAAAGGTAGAGGAAGACCGAAGAAGGTGTAGATGCATTGTGCGTTACGCGATATGCGTAAGAAAGGAGTCGATTTAGAGATGACGACGGACGTAGTGATTCTACCATTGCACTAAACATAAATATTACTACTCTATGTTTGGGAGATTTTTGTGCGTTACACGAAGATTTTTAGATTAAATACGAAACAATATTTATAAATTAAATCAATAAATCACATTGTACACATGTAGAAGTTAATGTATTGCCATGATAGTTAATTACCAGTGCATTCGAGTTCGTCTTCGCCGTTGTCGCACTCCTGTGTGCCGTCGCAGCGGCGAGCGCAGGCCATCCTCCAGTCGATGATACAGGCGAAGCTATCAGCAGGACACCGAGGCTCACCTGAAGTACAATAATGATATTAATTTAAAATAAAAACACATCAAAATTGTAGTTGTTAAATAATGGATTCAGCGTTTCCTGAACCGTGCGGTGTAATCTATTCGTTTAGTTATTCCTGTTATATAACTGTGAAAGTAATTTAAAATGCTTGTTTAAACAAAAAACTGTAGACCGAAGAGATATAGATATGCTGTCAGTATTAGATAATGCGGAAAACCTATCTTAAAAATTCAGCAATCCAACAAATAAAAATAATGTTAACCACAACTATCTACAAACAATAGAAAAAAATATCCACAAGGCTACACGGTAATCGAAAGTGTTAATGTAAACACAAAAAAAAAAAGAAAAAAACACAAAAAAAAAATTAGCGACAAAGTCAACCACAAAACATAAAGAAAATTGAAAATGTATCCACGAAAAATATCAAACCATTGAAAGTACCGATTTAAAAAAAAGAAACATTTACGAGACAATATAATGAGTTTAATGAGATAATTAATTTCAAACAAAACAACAACGACCACATGTTAAAACCTAACAAAATAAAATGCTTGCATCAGTTCCTTCACAAAATTAACAAAAAGCCTGGAAACTTCTTCATAAAGACTATATTTCTTAGGTAAATCTGATCACATCAAATTATATGTAATGAAATTAAATGTAGTACAATCGATTCAAAATATATTAAATTCACTTTATTATACAAACAATCTCCTTTTGTTGCTCCGATGTGCAATTTTCGTTAGTCAAACAGTGTCTGTTAAACCAATGAAAATATATCAAATAAACAATGCAACATGCAAGTTAATTGTCTACACAATATTACTACTGGTTACAATGCTCAGCCCGTGTTTTAATGATAGTGCAATTGTTTAAAACAGGCAGATGTAATGCAGCTATCTTCATATTACTTACGTTTAGGAATTTGCTTTGCCAAAGCACTACGATAGTTCGACAGATCGTTAAGAGTGAAGACCTTGTTCATTCTAACACGCTTTACTCACCGCAGTTGTATTCGTCTTCCCCACTCGGGCAATCTTGTCGACCATTACATCGCAACGCGATATTAATACAAGAACCATCTCGACATTCAATCTCGTCCGTTTTGCAAGGGCAGTTTGATTCGTCTGAACCATCGTTGCACTCCTTTGTTCCATTGCACCAGGAGTCAGCTTTGACGCACTGTCCGCTCGAGCATTTATATTCATAAGCCATGCATATTGTGCCTGCCATAATAATATATATTGCACAAACCGTAACCAAACATATTTACAAGTTAGGATTTATGCATAATGCAAAAATTATATTAGTAAAAAACTAAATGTCATTGTTACTGCAATTTTGATAATTATTTTGATTTTTAATTGAACACTTTAATAATTTATCTTTGTTTTTAATATTAAAATTATAAAATTATAATTTGTATGTAGTTAATAAAATAATGGACATAATAAAAGTCTTGCCGCAAATTTTGATGGAATTAAATAAATCAAACCATAAATGCAACCGCGTTCATCGGAACGATCCTGACAGTCATGCGTTCTGTCACAGTGTTTGGATGCCGGGATGCAGTATCCATTGTCACATTTGAAGTCGTCCACACCACATGCTGGCCGGCAAAAGAAAATACTAAGTACACGATTTTTTTTTTTCAATAACAGAAAAACTGACAATCGTCGGAACGGCTACAAATACTCATGATCATAGCAGAAACAAAGAAACAGTGCAGAGCAATACTTTTATATTCTAAAAGCTGGCAATTGTGCAATGCAATGAAAGAAGACGTGACTTATGAAAATAATAGCAGATATAAGAGACAAGGAAGAGGAAATGCAACGAAATCAACGTAAGAAGAATCGTACTGCAAAGACTATTGAAAAGTAGAAAGAGATTTAAGAATCTGAACGAAAGACTTTCGGTCAATTTTTAAACTTACGACAATTTTGTTCATCAGAATAGTCGCCCGGGTCGCAATCGTACTTGCGATTGCATCTCATACTCTGTGCTAAAATCTTCCCGTTTCTGCATCTAAAGTATTCAGTTGCTGGAAATATATGCAAAGCATTGTAATAACTTTTATCTTTGTGTTGTTTTACGTTCTGTTTTTCACCCATTAATATAGTAATCATGTGTTCTGTTAGTAAATTATTTAAAATGAAATGCATAATTTGTGAAGGCAAACTAAAGATACATTTTCATCGAATACACGAATCTTACCGAAGCAATTCCTTTCATCGGATCTATCTGTCGGACAGTCCACTCGGCCGTTGCACCGTTTGTTGCGCTTGATACAGCTCCCAAAGTCACATTGCCAGAAATCCGGGCCGCATGCTTGTTATACGTTAACATTATTTGACAATATACTTACCGTACGTACGATAAGTCTCTTTGATTTCATATTTCCTTAAAGTCTATGATGTTAAAAACTAGCTAACAATTTTCATTTCTGTAGAAGCAATGATTTATTTATAAAAAAAAGAAACAAGATGTAGTCGACATGCCCGTTAAAACATAATTGTTTATAGACTTTAAGGTAGTATAAAATCATATTGACAAATACATACGACATCCTATTTCATCGCTGCCGTCCTTGACGCAATCTCTGAAGCCATCGCAGCGAAGCAATATTGATATGCAGCTACCGTCCTTGCAGAGGAACCTACCACTGCTGTGACAAACGTGCTCACCTGTCCAGCTGATCTTACGAGAGACTTACCGTTCCAAATAGTAAAGCATGTGCAAAGACACATTTTAATGACTTTAATGTTTGTTTGTCTCGCTTCATGTTGAAATTAGCAATGATTCTTACCGCAATTCAATTCATCCGAGTTGTCGCTGCAGTGGCTGACGCCGTCGCACCGCTTTCTGCTTTCGATACAGAAACCGTCGGACTGGCAGCGAAACTCGTCCGGTTGGCAATCTACATGCCGGTACAAAGTAATTAATTTAAGATTTATAAGAAACTATATTAAAAATAAAGCCGAGGAAAGTGTAGCAATCTTTATAAATCTTAAATATAATTGTTACAATGTAATTAACAGTTGAGAAATCTGTGAGAACGGCTTCGAATAGTAATTCTGTTGCCCGATTTTTACGTTTATGTCTACCATACAATGAAAAAACTTACCGCAATTTTGTTCGTCTTCTTGGTCTGTGCAGTCTGCGACGCGGTCGCAACGCCTTGCGCTTTCAATACATCGCCCATCATAACAACGGAAGTCATCAGCACCACATGTTTCTGTAACAAATTAAAATTTGAAATGAAATGAAACCTAAACATGATGGTAAATTTCGGACTTGTATAATTTTTATAAAAAAAACAGCGACATCTATATTATAGACTTGTAAAAGAAAACACATTTCAACTACATTCACAGTACTGTTACTTTTTGCTGCCGCTAGACGGCGTTGTTTTAGCATAACTGTGTTGGTCGTATTTCGCGAAAACAGATATCAAATATTAATCCGAATCCGGTAGTTCAAAAATAACTTGCAACATCCAGACACTTCAACGATTTCATCTTCATAAAAAACTTAGCGTGGACGACTAGACGACACAGAAAACAAACACTCCATGAATTTACAAGAAATTCTACTATTTTATCATTCCGACCTCCAGAGCTGGAGATACAACGTTAAAATTATTAGTTACATCCTGCCAACCCCAAAAATGATCCCAAGTTTTTCTTCGACTTGAAACTAAACTTGGTATTTTGTAATTACCGTTGGACATTTTAATTACGACCTGTTAGAACTAACGTAATTATAGACACAATTATAACAAAATTTTTAATCTTTATATTTAACAATGCTTGCGTAACGATCAATACCACATTTCAACAATATAAGAACTACGATAATTCGACTCCCCGCCAGAAGCACGTAAAACACATTCAAACAAGTTCTTGTTATCCGACAATAAAGGACGACAAAAAAAAAACTGCCTTTTCACGCCGATTTTCCTAACACTTTATCCTGGGCATAAACATTTTGTGAAACACCTTCGCAATATTTAAAATTCCGGCGTCGCTGAGTCTACGTGATATACTTATCGTGGTTATACTAAACAGGTAACCGTTAAGTTTCAGAGTGCGAGCATACAGTACACCGCAAACTTTAAGATTTCATCTTTTCTTTAGGAAAATACATTTTGCAATTCTATCTGATCTTTCTTGACTAGTTACGCTGTGATCGTGGTGAAACAGTGAGTGCCATCGAGTAAGTTATTAATTATTCTTTCTTTAGTATACACATACTAGAGGATGTCCACTAGTTCTGGTTAGAACTAATTCGAATAGTACATATGTTGGATATATTCAGAAATGCAGTCCAGGTCGAGCTGAGTATTGTGATTTATTTAAGGATATATAGTCAGCATGGGTTCACGATTTAAAGCGTGGGCGTTATCAGGGTCGACAAGAAATTAATTTTATTACATTACCTAGATACCAATTACGAAATAAAGTCTTTGAGCAAAATTACAACCTAGTTTTGATATCTTATTAAATAAGCTATTACCGTGTTTCAACATTCACATGACATCGTAGTCGGAGTAAACTAACATTAGAGAGACCGTAACTATTCTATTGCACTAATTCAATCTACAGAAAAGAGTTACATTTCTTCTGAAATCACTTTAAAGATGGAACTCTTTTCATTGGATGGGTTGCTTTGTTTCAACTGAAGACACTAAAAACTAAACTGCAAATTTAAAATAAACTTTAAATTAAAATTAACCAGTGTTAGGCCGCGTCAATTTTCTTTTGCAAACAAACTGTTTATGTATCTTTTAAGATTATTCTTGTACGCGCATTAACACGTTCGCTGCGAAACGAGGTCCAAATCATCCCTAATGCAATTTCCTTGTGGTGCGGCAAACAAAAACGTGTACTTCTCTGTGGTGCAAAAGGCATAACTGTGTCAAAGTAGGTGGGGTCTAACGGACCCCGTGTCGCACTGACGTTTAGTCACGGAACGGGTCGATATCACCTCGTACCGCAAGGACGGAACGTACGCACAACGTGATGCCGCAGCGGACGTGTTAATGAGTTCACGCTTATACAAAACTGCAGGTTATTTAATTACTTATACATAACTTTGTACAACACTGAACGCTTGTACACCAATGTACTAATAGGCTAGGTAACCATACACTTGTTTACTGTAGAGTATATCGCATTCATATCTCCTTTGCCTAAGCGGCTTGGTCGATTTAGAATAGTGAGATGTTATTCAATTCGTATTCCAACTAGATTATAACATGCTGGATTATACATTCATATTGTAATAATTTTGCAATGCACTCCTTCATTGTAAAATGTATTACTATATAAAGTAATCTTAAATTATAGATCTTAATATGTTGTCAGAAGCAAATTTTTACTTAAGCTATGTGCGCGGTGCCTACTGCCACGACCCGAACTCCGAAAGCTTTTAATAAACATTGTTATATGTCAGAAATACGCTAGCATACAAAATCTAATTTATACGCGTTCTTCGACGTGCATTTTTGTCGAATACAAAATATATTTATTATCTATATTTTACTAAATTGCATATGTTAAAACTATGAAATAGTTCCACAATAATCTTATTAAGTAAACACGTATCGGTTTTTTTACATACAACTAAGAAATTTTCTTGAAAACTTTTCGGTTGACACTATTTTAAAGAAATAGACAGATGCAAAAATGAGCAAGTCTAAGTTTTGAAATAAAGTAAAGACTGAAAACGTAAGTATGAAGATATTGTTAAAAAAAAACGGTAAAAGTCTCGGCTCGTCATGTAATAGAGACAAAGTACGGTTGGCAAATAAATTAAGCTTCATAATAAGCAGAGTTGGCTGCACCAGGTACAGGGTGGTCCTTATTACCGAATTGTCCCCGCTGCTTCGTGACATGACCACTGCTTAGTCGCAAAGCACTTCCAGTTAACTGGGACAGTCGGCCCCGAGTTAGCACGATTGATTCCTACAACTATGACGTGTTTTAATTCAAAATTAAAAACATAGCTTTATTTATTTGTCTTCAAATTTCGTTGTATATAAATAATGTGCTAGATTTTCTAAGTTCGTTTGCACCGTAATTAAGATATTGGAGGGAAATTGGTGATGTTTTCGGTTGTCTTCGTGTTAAAAATGTATTTTTCCTTCCTGATTAAATTCTTTGGTTAGTTGCCTAGTACCTAATACTTGACAGGTTCACTTAGGTTGGTTTGATTGTCCACGGCCACTCAGTTTACTGAGTGGGCGGAGAGGTGTACTCCGACGTGGCGCGTCCCCAGGGTGGTGGATAGGGGAAAGCCTCCGGCTAGTGTTGTCGGGGGTAGGGCTTCGGCTCCGCGAACCAAACACAAGCGGGCCGCTGCTTGGACTTCTCTGGTACTTCTCTGTTATCAGGGAGTGCTGGAAGGTCCGGGCGTCGGCACCATGCGAGGCGGGCTAGCCGGTCTTTGACCGGTGAGTTCTGGCTTCGGCCACCGCTGCGCGATCCCGTAAGCCGCACTGAGCGGAACGGGGGCTCTGCACTTTTTAGTGCGGGGCTGCGAGGAAGACAACCTCTATAAAAAATCACCGGTATTGGTGGCAACACCACGTGCGGCGGGCTCGCCGGTCTTTTGACCGGTGGGCACTGGCTCCGGCCACCGTCGGGCAAACCGTAAGCCGCACTGAGCGGAACGGGGGCTCTGCACTTTTTAGTGCAGGGCTGCGAGGAGACAACCTCTATAAAAATCACCAGTGTGGGCGGAAACGCCTTGCGCGGCGGGTCCGCCGGTCTTTTGGCCGGTGGACGGCGGCTTTTGCCACCGTCGGGCAACCCGTAATCCGCACTGAGCGGAACCGGGGGTCCTGCGCACGGAGCGTGGGGCCGCGAGGAAGAAAACCTCTATAAAAAATTACCCTTTTAACCCCGAGCTTTGTCGCCCGGCGAGGGGGTACCGGTAGGGAACTGGATGCGAGGGCGGCCAAAAGAAGAAATGGAGGTCACAATGGTCAAGCAAACTACCCGGGAGGGTCCCGCTAGCGGGGAATCCCTTGGCGTGTTGGGCAACCAACGCGTCGGCCCCAATGTATACGGGGGGGCCAATCATTGTGAGAGGGACGAGTTAGGAGTAAAGAAGATAGGGATAGAGGGAGTAGGAGCAGTAGTAGAAGAGACGGAGGAGGCGAGAAGTCGGTTTTGGAGGAATGGAGTCGGTGTAGGAAGAGAAAGAGAGTTGGAGGGAGTAGAAGGAAGGTTCAGGAGAGGCAGAGTCGGAGTGAGAGTAGTAGAAGACAAAGGGAGAGCAGATATGGAGATAGAGGATGACGAGGCGTCGAACTCGGACTGCAGCATCGCAGTCGCCGAGAGGGTGCCATTGTCAGAGTCCCCGACTGCTATGTTTAATCCGAAAAGGCCACGCCTTGGCGAGGCCTCGACGGACGAAGAGAGGTTGGAGAGATCGGAGTCTCCGGTCAGGGGAAGAGGCCGCCAATTGGAGAGGAGATTGGCAGCCAAAGCACTGGCCGCTCAAAAGGAGGAGGAGCTTACAAAAGCGGCGGAAGCCGACCGCTACAGGCGGGAGACCCGCGCTAAGTTGCCACCCCGGTCCAACCTAATCGCGAGCGATAAAGGTTCACACCTACTACAACAACAGGTGCAGGAGGATTTGGATATGATTACAAAAGTGGCATCCAAGTCCTCACATTTAAAGGGTACCTTCGTCCGGGCATTAAAGGACGCTGCGGCATCCATCAAAGAAGCTGTGGAAGTCCTAGGGGCCCGTACGACCACAGAGGAGACAAGGAAACTGCAGGAGGACAATGACCGCCTGCAGTCCGAAATGGCCGGCCTCCGGAAGGAGCTGGTCGAACTGAGAGAGGAAATACGGAAACAGGGTTCCGCCACCTCTAGCCCGGATGGGACGACGGAACCCGCCACTGTACGGCCCTCGGAACCAGCGGCGTGCTCTCTGGAGGATATATGTCGAACAGTGATGGTTCAGGTGGGCGGTATGTTAAACGCCCGTCTGGCCTCATTCGAGGACAGGCTCCTTCCAGAGAGGAACCTGCGGCCGCCTCTGGCGTCCGACAAAAAACGGGAGAACCGCACGTATGCGGCTGCGGCTTCAAGCCAAGCGACGGCGCCCACCCCAGGAGTCAGACAAAAGATTCCCCAGGTGCCGGCGCAGCCAGGCCCCAGCGGCCTCATTCGGCAGGCACCCACCGAGCCTTCACAGCGGCTCCAGTCAGCTCCCGGCAGGTCGGGCCCCGTGCAGAGCAGGCCAAGAGAGCGGCCTGCAACGGTGGTTTCTTCTTCCTCCCCGGCCACCGAGGGCGAAAAGGGGAATAAAAAGAAGAAGAATATCTCTGCACGGCGGCAGCAAAACCCGCAATCGGCAGCCACTGATGAGTCGGGTTGGACGAAAGTGGGTCGTCCCAAACCGAAAAGCCGCGCCCGGAAACTCCGCACTCCCCGGTCATCTGCAGTGGTCATAACACTGCAACCGGGGGCGGCAGAAAAAGGCGCAACTTACGCTGGAGTAATCACCGCTGCCAAGGAGAGGATAGACGCAGCGGAGTTTGGCACCCAGGGGGTTCGCCTTCGGAAGACAGCCAATGGTGGCCGTTTATTTGAGTTTCCGGGGGCTGCCAGCGCAGAGAAGGCAGACTCCTTGGCCAAAAGGCTAAAGGAGGTCCTTGGAGACGATATTGTACGCGTGTCCAGGCCGATAAAGGCGGTTGACCTTAGAATATCGGGCCTAGACGACTCGGCAACTAGTGCGGAGGTGATCGCGTCAGTGGCAGCGGTGGGAGGATGTCCGGCGGCTCAATTGCGGGCCGGTGAAATCAGAACAGGTCGCGATGGGTTGGGTTCAGTTTTGGTCCACTGTCCTGTCGCGGCCGCAAAAAAGATTGTGAATGGGGGAAGGAGGCTTTTAGTGGGCTGGGTGTCCGCGCAAGTTAAGTTGCTTGACGCCCGGCCTCTCATGTGCTACAAATGCCTTACTCTCGGGCACATGGCGTGCAAGTGTGAGGGGGAGGTTGATCGCTCTGGACTATGTTTCCGTTGCGGTCAACCGGGCCATAAAGCCCGCGGGTGCTCCGAGCCGATACGCTGCGTAGTCTGCGCTGCAGCTGGCCGGCCGGCGGAGCATCGAGTGGGCTCAAAGTCCTGCGTTTCCCCGCCCAAGGTGAATAGAAAAGTCAAGGGAGGGCAAGAGGGGCCTGGTCCGGTGGCCGGCCCGTCTTCGTCCTCACCTCAAGCGGAAACGCGGCAGGCGGAGGAGGTTCCTATGGTGATCGAAGGGTAGAATGGATCTGAATTTTCTCCAGGCGAACATTAACCACTCCGCCAGAGCTCAGGACCTATTGTTTCAGAGCATGGCGGAGCGGTTGATACATATCGCTATAGTCGCCGAACCCTACCGCGTTCCCCCTGGTAACGATTGGGTAGGAGATTTGGATGGTGTTGTGGCCATTACTTCCCGGTCCACAGTCGGGTCCCCTGCCTTTGTAGACGTCGTCCGAGGTCGGGGATTTGCCTCAGCTCTTATCGGCGACATTAGAATGATTGGAGTGTACTTCTCGCCGAATCGGAGTCTCGCCGACTTCGAAGACTTTCTTTCGGAGCTCGGCGTACTTATCGGCGGGAGTCGCTCCGGTCGCGTGCTCGTCGCCGGTGACCTCAATGCCAAATCCACGGCATGGGGATCTCCGGCGACCGACACTCGCGGTCAAGAGCTGGAGGATTGGGCGGCGACGACCGGACTCTCGATTTTAAACCGAGGGTCGGTTAACACGTGCGTGCGGCAACATGGCGGCTCCATAGTGGATGTTTCACTCGCCGATGCTGTCCTTGCGCGCCGTGTTCAGGGCTGGGAGGTGCTGGAGGACGTGGAAACGTTATCAGACCACCGATATATCAGGTTCGACGTCTCCGCGGCTCTAGCCAACCCGAGAGGTCCAGACCGACAACTACGCGGGGACGGTCCCCGGTGGTCGCTGCCACGCATGGACCGGGATTTTCTGGTCGAAGTTGCCCTCGTGGAGGCGTGGTTCTCCCCACCCCCCGAGGACGTTATCCCGGACACGGGAGAGGAAGCGGCGCGTCTCCGCATGGCCATGTCACGAGTCTGCGACGGGGCCATGCCGAGAGTGCGCTCAGCCCCCTCCAGACCAGCGGTGTATTGGTGGTCGGAAGAACTCGCCCAACTGCGCAGGTCATGCATAGCGGCAAGACGCCAATTCACCCGCTGTCGCCGACGGAGGGGGCGGAATCTGGCGGAGGAAGAGGAAGAGCGGCTCTACTCCCTGTACAGAAGTGCGGTCCAATCTTTGCGGGCAGCCATCACCGTAGCGAAGGTCAAGGCGTACGACGAGATGCTGAGAACTTTGGATGGTGACCCGTTCGGGAGGGCAATTGATACCCTGACTGTACATCATTAATTCACTTTTTGTAATTAACTTAGTCACTTTTCTTAGGTAATAAATTTAAGGTTGGCCATTCATGTCTTTTTAATATTCTAATTCTATTTAATTTCTAATTCTAATAATCATTAGAGCAGTCACCTGTGCCACCAAGAACTTAGTAATCCTCTCCGTCAGTCTCCCCTTCTCGTGTGAGAGTATCATCTCCAGCATATCTCCCTTCAGCTTCTCCATCACGACGAATATCCTCTCGGGAGTCTCGAACATCCGTTCTAGGTTGACGACGCCTGGATGTGACAAGTTCTGCAGGATGGCCACCTCGTTCTTCAGCTGAGCTTCTTGTTTCGTGGGGAACCGAAGTTTATCTATCACCTGATGATAGAATTAACTATTAATTTCGAAAGATGGTGTTAACAATTATATAGATGTGAGAAATTATTTTCCTTCGGGAAAACTCGGTTCTATCGGAACACGACGACACCCGAACTGTCTATGAATGATCGTATTAATTGAGTCACTTTTTCATATCCATTAATATGGAACTTTATTATTTAATGTCAAATGTCAAAATGGATAAAGTCATTCTCTAAGATGGGCACTGAAGCTATTTGAGAGAGCACGGTAGATACGAACTTCTCCGAACAAATACGAAGGAAAATCGTTTCCTACTGCGCGTAAAAATGAAATCGTCATTGTTATTGGTCGGCAATGCAACGCGTGTTGGGCAACGACTGGATAAAGTGGTCGCTGTCTCGCAC
>JAODUI010000025.1:953133-965060 GCA_027563995.1 Papilio gigon
AAAAAAAAAAAAAAAAAAAAAAAAAAAAAAAAAAAAAAAAAAAAAAAAAAAAAAAAAAAAAAAAAAAAAAAAAGGTTGGTTTGATTGTAAGAATTGATTCAGCGTGTTGTGTCTTTTGTTTTGTCGTTAAAATATCTCTGGATGGAAAAAAATCGTATTTAAGTATGAAAATATTTTACTGGGTACAATTTGAGCCACAGACACGCGATACTTTTTGTCATAACTATGATAAGTTTCGTTGAAGTTTTCAACTTTGGCCGAGGACTGGGGCAAACATCTTTTTAACTTTATGTAAAATATACATTTACTTTGTCGACTTTTTCTTGATTGTAATGTATATAACATTATAACAATCAAAGACAAGCTGCGCCGCATTTTAAACGTGAATTGCTGTTTTGTCTTGCAAAATTATTTATCAGCCGGAACCTGGCGCTAAAATGTCGCAATTAGTTCTTCATTCTAATTTTAGTTGAAATAATGATTAAAAATTAGTAAGGAGAAAGGTCTCAGTTTAATTTAAAAACGGCCTAAAAATTCTCTTATCCGTAAGCTCGACTATGTAGAAACTTGCTTTGTTTTTTTTCTACATATTTATATTCCGTCCGCAAAATCGCTGTCACCTCTATGAGCAATGTGCAGCCAGATCTCTCAAGTCTGCGTTGATTTACAGCACGTTTTGCATATTAGCGATTCCAGTGCTCGCACGGAATTCCATGCTACCATATATATTTGTTTACATAGAAATTTTATATCGACTTTGTACGAAGAAAGTAACATTAAATGCAATAATTGTAAAAAAAACTTTAATTAAAAAAGCTGTCCGTGTATATAGCGGCCACGCTAAATCAAAAGGAAGTAATGATTTTCTTTTTAATATAATAATTAAATTTTGAAACAAAGCAAACGCTACATATATTTTTGAATGCAGAATAAAGTAAAAGAGAAAAAAAAGAATTTGTCGTCGAAGATAAAAATATTTAGAAAATTGGTCGTATAATATTTACAAGACAATGGTGTACAGAATTCAGTAATTTACAATGAGATGAGAATTCTTCTTTAAATCTGATTCCGGTCAAAGAGATCAATATGTAACTTGAAGTGCGCTTGAACCTGTAATTAAGTTTTCTATAATGGCGCATGTCAAAATCCGGTTGTGCATTGTATAGGTCACAATTGAGTGCGTACTTCTTACGTATTTCGAAGTGGCATCGCGTCGCAAAGAGCTCGTTCATTGTTTGGCGGACAACAAAAAAACTAACTTGAATTATAAGCAGCGATCCTATGGGTAAACGACCTGTAACAACTACTCAAATACCAACGCTCTATTTAAATTTTATAAAATACAATACGTCAAAGTGAGACGGGGTCTTAATAAATCCGTTGGGGCCCGCGTTATTTGTATATCGTTTGTGGGGACAGGCCAACAATGGTGATTGATAAAATATGCAAAACAACGCCTTATTAAATACAGATTCGCTTTTGTGAATTCTTCAAATTTTGGTCATATCTTTATTTCATATACTTACAATTAGTGACTTTAAATATTTTGAAATCCTCGGATCCCTCAATTATAATTTCTTATTAAATATTAAATGCACGAAAAACTGAAATATAAAAATCAAAGACTATGTATATCTGAGTCAAATTCCACAGAGAACCGTTTAGCTAGAGATACGTGGTTAGAAACGTCTAGCTATTCAAACCTTCGCATACATAACGTTAGTAAGAATATGCGTATTATTATTGTAATATTTACTACACCTATATTCGCGATTTTCGAAAATAATTAAAAATAGTAATATTATGGTTCTTAAGTATTCATTTATAAGCTTCCAAGTTATATTAATTTTTCTATTCCATAATGTAGTAGCTCTGTCATGTTAATATCGTCAGCGACGGTGGTTAATCTTTCGTGAACCGGAGGGTCGTTTGCTAAAAATTAGAGGCTCCGGAGATGCATACATTTCCATCATAATATCAGCATTAGCTTTATCGTTTGTGACGCTGTCCCTTTTTGACAACTTACGCGAGACAGAGACGCATTCGTTTTTAACAACAACCTTACTTTTATATTGTTATTAAAAATACAATACGTATATTCCTAAACTACATTGTAGTATGGTAAATATTTTTCCTAAGTTGACAAAATCGATCGTTATCGATTCACATTATTGGCTGTAGAGCCGCGGCTCGAGTGCGTTGCCTCTTGTCGGGGGATTTATTGAAAAATCAGCCGTTTCGTAGTAAATATTGAGTGTGTCACAAAGGGCCGATGAATATTTAAAAGCTTCGTCTTATCAGATCAAATACCTCGTGACCGAGTAGCGACACGTTGCAAAATAAGATACACTCACGATGTTCACCGTGCCGTCGTCGTATAAGAACTCTTCAGTAACTCATAAATTATTGAAGCGAACATGATTAATTTAAAAATAAAAATTAAGAATAAATACAAAACCCGACTATGTTTTAGCACTTAGTATAGTATTGAATGGAATTACAAATGACACTTCAAGTTCTCTAAGCAGTGTAAATTTTATAGGTTGTCAAAGCAACAGTCGCGTCGTCGAATCGAACTCATATTCAAATACAAAAAAACATTCGTCATTTACATTCAAAGTTACAACATGTCAAATTATTTACCTAATTTTTATTACAATACTAGCTGATCCCGCGAACTCTGTTTCGCCTTAAAAGCAATAAATAAACAGATTATTGAATTTGTTAGGAAATACAAAAAAAAAAACATTTCCTCCTCGAAAAAAAACGTTTGTATGGGAAATGGAAAAGGGCTATTTTTAAGGCTTCCACGGTGTCTTTCTAATTTTTCTAACCTTTTTAAAACTTCCCTAGACCTCCACGAACATTCCAAGACCAAGATAAATCCGTTCAGCCGTTCTCGAGTTTTAGCGAGACTAACGAACAGAAATTCATTTTTATATATATGGATAGTAATAAAAATTAGGGAAAGTTCGAAAGTAGCTCCAGCAGAAAAAAATAGATGCAAAAGGTTATCGTGATATGGACCTGTTCTAAGAAGAGATTAAAATAAAATAAAATTGAAATGTTAATTAATATAAAAAGATTTCAAGACCGAAGAACGTCGAACGTTCTTGTTTTATGCCTCAATCGAATATGTTAATTCACAACAATAATATGATCAACGCAGCTTGTGTTACAGAATGAGACTACAACGATAAAACGTGCTAAAACGCGATTGCTCGAAATTAAAAAAAATAACAATAGCGCTGTTATAGAATTTACGAGTGTCGGTCGTCAGTGAGTCGGGCCGGGGCGCGCTCGGTCCAGAAGAAGCAATTACAATGTTTTGTGGCGAGATTGGTCCGACTCTGCCTGATTATGCTCCGCCTCTAAGCGCCATAGAATTATAAATGTACCGAGCTGTCTATACGATGAACAGTTGTAATACACTATTTTTCTTTAACATTTGCTATATACTGTTTTTTGTAGTACCAAACCGGAATAATGTAGAGTATCAGATAGAGTTTTCTTACATAACGCTTTATTATATTTTACGGTTTGAATTATATTTGAAAGCAATTTTAATTCTGAACATTGTTTATTTAGTCTTTTAGAGAATTGAAGTTATCATATCGCCAAGATTTTGTAAAGTTAGTTTTAAAATATTTGCCGGGTCTAAAGGTATTGAAACTCTGCAAATTTGACTAAATCGACAGGACAATATGATTAAAACGCCTTTGCGGAGCGATTTTGGGGAGTTCACGAATGTAGTGGAACGCGACTGCACTAGTCATTTAGACAATTGATACAATTCAGGCATTGACATTTGTGTTGTTTATTTAAAATTAAATAAACACTTCTGTTCCAAAATGTCTTATTTCACAACATTGAATAGAACATATAAAAAGGCAAAAGACAACTGCGCCTCAGCTTTAATGAATAAAAGTTTTGTTGCGCGTAATACTTAATTTATATAGGCAGGCGAGGAATATAGTTGGTTTGAGTTCTCACGACTAACATAATGTCACCGTGCGAACGGCTCGAGCGAAGTGCATAAGAACAAAAAATAATCGCGTGAATGATGGAATCGGTTGAACAAATGTGATGTACCGTCAGAAGATTAATGACAAAAAAAAATTCATCCATTTAATTTTTACTCTTATTTATGAGATAAGGGGCACACGAGCAGTGGGAACATGAACATCGACCCACATGGACATCCGAAATACCAGAGTAACCACAAATGCGTTGCTTGCCTTTGTGAGGTTCGCTTCTTAAAGGACCCAAAGTCGTACAGGTTCAGTAAAATCGTCAAGGGCAGATTTATGGCTGTTGTGCGCGGCAGGCAGTTGGGCGAAAACCGTACAGTTGAGGAAGGACATGTCAGAAGTAATCGTACGGTGGTAACGCATTGTGTGTGACGGATTTAATGACGATAAGTTCTCAATGTTTGAGATTGAGTTTTTCAGCTTTCGCCTCCACCTTTAGCGTACCTAACTTTTTGAAAAAGAAAGTACTTTTAATACGGCTTACGAGTTATGAATTTCGCGATACCTGAGTTAAATTGATAGCAGTTGCGACCAACTAACTGGATATGCATTTAAGGCACTTATATCCAATTCAAAGTTTATCAAAGCGAACGCTAAAACGATAGACTACGTGGGTGAGTACGAATTACACTTCTACTGTATATTTTGAGTTTCATGTCAACAATTTCGCAAGGCGAAAGTTGTGGCGGTCTGAGCGTATTTCAACATTGAAGAAATTAATGTTCGTGCGTATCAAGTAATTGGTTGCATCAACATAAGTACTAAAGAATCTACTTGCGTTTGTTAACAGCAAGGAAGCCAACATATTAATTTAAATTCCAAGACAAAGGGGTTATTGACCTGTTGAAGATAATGATTATGACCATGCCAGATTAAACAACATTTGGAGGCCGATCTAAAAAGGATAATATTAAAATTGTAGATGGTACTTACGTCGAAACTGTGCTTCAATACGCCCGGCACATTGTAAGGCGATGAGGAGACACAGGACTGTCCTCGTCCCCATGGTAACTGTCACTTGCTCTCACTAAACACTCGCATCTATGTCGTTCGACCTACCGCCTACTTGTCGACAGCTGTTTGACAATGCCAAGTTATTACTCAATTCTTCTACAGTGTTAGCATAGCACGTTCTCCACACAACTGTTTAAAACGAAATAGCCCATGAAGCAAGTTTGAATGTCGTCTTTATATTTAAAAATGAGGAATTCGACCGGCGTTTTTATTGACATATATTGTTGTCTCTGTTGTTGTCAAACCGAATTTAAGGGATGGCAATATGTATCAGTGCAAACGTCATGGAAGTGGACTTTTTGGGGTTACAAAGAATGATAAAATGTGTCATCCAAGTGTTTCCACAGTAAAGAGTTTTCACATTCATGATAGTTCAACTTTTTACGTAATATTCGACAATTTAAGTAGAACTTTATGTCAGTTTTCAAAGTTATGTTTTTTTTTTTTTATTTAAAAATTGTGACACGACAGGTGTTACGTTGTTTTTTGAGTTTTCTATTTTCTACAATTTTCCCTCAACTTCAACGAAAGTATCAAAAAGGAAGCAAAGAAGTTTTAATTTATTTACGTATTAATTTACTAATGTATATTATCATTTTGATAAATTGGTAAGTTAACGTCTTCAATTAATGCAAATTCATGAAAATGTTATTCTTTTTTAACTTGTATGTAAATTTATAACACCATATGAAGTTTTAACACTTTGTTACTTTCTTGAAGCGGTTTTCTTTTGTTACCTCGTCGTCGCTAAGCTTGAATGCATCTTTTTAAACTCTACTATATTTGTACGTCTTTGTCACAAATGAGTATTAAGTTTTTAAATACTTTAAAGCTTAAAAATGAATACCTCAAGATACTGTTTTACATATTATTACGCATTACATGTTTTTGCTTAATGCGTGAGACTTTGAAGTCTGTACATCCGAAGTGGGAATTGAATTAAATTCTTTAACTATCTTTATAAAAAAATCTTACTAAAACATTATGATACTTTGTTAATGAAATGATATATTAAACCTATTTTTTTTAATTAAACGTACTGTGGTAGATCATATACCACTCCTAATTTTAGAAGTCTAGTGATACTCGTGTTCTATCATAATAAATCTGCTTATCTTTATTAACTATGAAGCAAGACTGTTTTAAATAAAGATATGAGATAATTGGAACATACGCCGGATACTAGAAGTATTTTATTTTTGTTCGGGAGCCCTTGAAATCGCCAACATCTGGTTTTTATTGAGACCGCCTGGATGTAAGTCAACGCATCATGATTACGCATGTCCGGGCATTCATAAAAATTAAAAACATTCATAACTCTGGATATCAATTCTACAACAATTTACAGTTTTCTGTTGAATTTTCATATAACATCAGTCAACACACAAAACAAAGTCGTAATATTAATATGTGAAACGAAAGGTGTGTGCACGGTATTAATAATTTGCTCGAAATGAACCTGATAAAATGATTCTAATAAAGCTCAAATTCGAATAAGTTGTTATTGTATTTCTAACAATAGGCGATGACAATATTTTCTTGAAATTGATGAAATGAAGACCTCATTTAAAGTTAAAATATAACATTAAAAGTATTTCATATAAAATTATTTAGTCTATAAAGTTTAAATCACATAGAAAAGCCAGCAGTGGCATGACCGGCGTACAGTATTGTCCTATTGATCATTATCTACGGAAACATCTAAATGTCTAATCTAGCATGAATATCGCCTCGTTTCAGACTACATTTTAATTGCCTGTCTATCACATTTATGTACCTACATTTGCGTGTATTATTATACTAGAAACCGCCCTGGTTTCATGTAGGTTGCCGACTTAATTAGACTCAAGATCTACTGTTTACAGACGAAAGCCTATGCGATCTACCAACTACATACTAATACATCTTGAAGTCTTGAAATAGAACAGTTCGGTGGTAAATTTTGTATTATTTATTTATTTATTTATTTAATTAATGTTCTTTGACATGCCACGATCGACTTGACTAATAGTCGATCAACCTGTTAGTTACTCCTACTGTTCAGCCTAAGGAACATAAGGGAAGAGCTTTCTACCGACGAGAGTTTTTAAATATACTCAGAAGTGTATTTACTTACTCCCTTTAATATTCGTATTGATAAATTCATACAAATATGTCGTAATAAATCAATTGTGGAATATATTTTACAGTTTCATCAAATATATTCATGCAATATTGAAAACGGTAACGATAAAATAAGCTGTCTGTTATATGATTCAATTTCAAAGAATTAATACGGCTGTCGGTTATTCAACGAACCGCTATTATTATTAAATATAATTATAAGCAAATTTTAAAAATAGTTCAATAAAATACCAGACAAAGGAAATAACGTTATCGTAAATAGACTGGCGTGAATCGAACCCAATAAATAGGGAAGATATTTCAGATTGTACATTTTTAGTCGAAGTGTGGAATGCATTGGGGATGTCAAGGATGATGACATATTTTTTTAAATAGTTCCTTCGCTGTTTAGCGATCATAGGTGATAGCTTATCCGAATGACTTCTGTAATTAAAATAAATAAGAAGTTTTGTATTGAATTGTAAAAGAGATTGTAAATGTAACAATCAATTAATGTTAGACAAGGACCGTGTACCAAACTCATCTTTTATCTTAAGAACTAATAAATAAGAGTGCGGTGAAAACAGAAGTGTGTCAGTTCTTTTCACAGTCTTTAGACGACAAAAAAGCTTGGCATAATCAGCGCCACTGTCTCGCTTACTTAACCTTTCTTTGTCGAGTCGGAGTTCTAGGGCTGTAAACTTTTTGTTCATATAATATTAAAAGGTTAAATTTTGAAATGCGATAGTTTTTGTAATTTGTCATTTTTTGGTTTTCCGGGATTTCCAAAAAGATTGATACTGGCAATTCATTCAGCTGTCTTTCGTTACCATAGCAATTGCTTGAAAAGTTGTGTTTTTTTTTTAAATATTGGAGTTGTAACAACGCTGTCAAACACTTTGTGAACAGCTGTAAGACAAGCATACAGATATTGATTTATATTTAAGAAATGCCTCAAACAATCGCTTAGTTACGTTGCAAACGTAATACAAATTGTTCGCGGCGGAACATCGGCGATGTATAGTAAAGGAAAAATATAATCAAATAGATTGCCTTAAGCTATCCGCGTACATATTAAGCTTTTTAAATTTAGCCAATGTATCGACATAACGAACCTTTATATGTAGTAAAAAATTCGAGTCATTGCGACGGTCTTTGATTGCTCGTAAGGTTGTTCTACTTGGAATAATCAATAACTTAACGTAACTTTTGTAATGATTACGACAACTTTTATAGTTAACTCTAATTGACTTAGTTTGAGAAAAAAATAATAAGACTAGTTTAATTACTAATAATTGTAGATTTTAGAAAAAAAAATGATGTTAGCATGTAAGCATATCAATATAAAATTCGTTAAGTTAGATTTGTATGACGAAAACTGGTTGAGACTTAACAAAATGTAATAAGATATTAAAAGAAAATGTGAACATTGATAATAAACATGAAGGACCGAGCACAATTTTCCTTAACGAAGTTGATACACGGAAAACAGTTTGTATGCACTTTGCCACACGCCATTATCAAAGGTAACGTCAACGAAGTTGAAGTATGTCCTTTAGTGAAACTTTTACTATTTGAAAATTTTGCCCATTAAAGGATGCTGGAGGATTCGTTTTGAAAGAAAACTTCCTTCGCATGTCTATGGTTTTGTTTGAATTTCGCGGAGCAAGTTACTTGCCAAGTTATTTGTCCCTTTCCTCGATTAGTTCGTTATATAATTAAATATGTAAATGAAATATGTATAAGTTATTCAAAATAGAGTTTACCATAATACTAATAGTATTAACTTATTTGAAAGCTGATATTAATTCTGCGATGGGCTGGTTTCGCGTGCACGCTCCGCACTTCTTTGATTCGACCCAAGTTAGAAACGATAAAAAACTGTTGCCTTTCAAAGAAACATTTCCTACATATAATTTACAAATGTAAATGAGAAAGTTTAGATGGCTGTTTGTAATTTTGTTTGTCCAGAACCGCTAAACATATAAAATAGGACATAAGTCTAGAACACAATTACTTTTTTTTTGTGCGCGGACTGAGTCGCGAACGACAGCTATTATTATAATAACATTTATACTTTTAAATGGGATTATAAAGTCATAAAGGTTCCAGAGGATTGGTATAGACCACAAAGAGGGATCTGTCAATAGAATTATATTTATTATATCTGAGTAATTATTCAATGTTAAAATTACTTATTTCTTTTAAATAATCTGTAACACGTTTTAGTATTATTTCATTAAATCGTTCACAGTTTCGAAGTGTAATTTTTAAATCCCGCTCGCTCCTGTCGCCGGCACCACGCTAAGTGATCGTAAATAGTTACTCTTTATGCAATACCGGGACCGTCACGACATCTCCCTTGTTTTGTCATTTAGCGTGCGCTTACATTTTTCCGAACTATATTTTCCTTATAAAATAATCCGTGAATTTTTGATTTACATATTTTACTATGTCTATAAAAATTATGTTATTTATTTTGTTTCATTTTGTATACATCAAGTTGAGTAGTAATTTAACAATTGAAAGGGATTATTTTTTTATCTCTACTTAGGTCACATTGGCAAAGAAATGTTTATATCCTCATATTTAATCTCGAATAGTCGCAAATAAATTAATTTTGCATGTACAATATGCCAAATTCACGAGATGCATGAACGTGCATTATTGTGTTAATATGAAGTCCTTCTAAAGGCCGGAGCGCCGGAGACCCAATTCAACTTGATCGGCCATTCACATCGTATCAATTAAACGACTTGACAATAGCTGCTTCGATCAGAATTAGATACATACCGGAGAAGCGTTTAGCATAAGCGACATCTATGATCCTTTTATAACATTATTGAAAATTTAAATACAAGACAATATCTCAAGCAAAATAAGAACACTACGCTAGGTTACAAATTAAAAACGTAATTTAGTCTACACTTTTAATTTTTGTTTCATAAACGGGCTACATATGAAATATACGTCAATCTATTTCTAAATGGAATCCAAGTTCCGTGTATAATAGGTAAATCGGATAACTGGGGAAACACAAATAAGTTCCGTTGCGTTCTCTTGCAACTCATAAGTTGTAATTCTCTTCAACTAGTGCTTCGCTTGTACCCACGTCGAAGAAACACGATTGTTCTTATTAAATACGTCGCCCGCGAAGTTTACATTTGTACAATATAACTTACATTAGTTGTTGAAATAAAGTCTTATATATGCTTTCATGATAGACTTAGGATTGAAGTACTTTGGGAAGTATAAATCTTATTTGATAGTAAGACCACTCGTCAGTTCCTAGCAGTGTGGCCGGGCCGCCAACCCGCACGGCCACGTCACACTGCGCCTGCACCTGGCTCTCAGAGCACACCTCACCGTGCACGTGCAGCCGCATACACAGGTCAGTACAATGTACTAATTCCTTGTTCTTTAAAATTAGATACGAACGCAACTGTACACTTGGCACTTAGACATTTCCTCGACATAAAGGAATTTAGAAGCCAAGAAAAAATGTCCGTTCGGTAACTAATAGGTTGTGCATGTCCGAACCTTAACGAATGCGCGGCGGGATGGGGCAGGCGGCGAGGGTAAGATAAATGAAACAAACCGGTCAGCAGGCGGGTGGCACAGGCGGCCGGTCGGATCACACGGACACCTCGTTACAACGACACTGTCGTACTGTATTCGACACAATCTTATTTGCATTTTTTTTAATTCGCCTAAGCTTTTATTCATATTATTTAGTAATTATTAATAAAAACATCTATTTAAAGCTCCCCGTGATTTTGCCGTGTGTGCCATAGGCGTGTACAACATGACCCTGGTACTACAAATCAATAAAAATGCTTACTGTTTTCGTTTATTTGGTGTGTGACAATAATTTCCTACGCGCGCCGGGTTTTTAATTGCGTCTGTGCGGAGAAAGTCGGTCCGATTAGGAATTTCTACTACTATCACGTCGTTGGCGACCAACGGCTGCATAATTATTTATGCAGGGATGAAGGGACGAAGTTTGTGTCGTTGCAAAGGACAAGGCAATTTATCTGTTAGTGCCACACCGCTAAGAGCCCTGAACGTATTTAAGATTTTACGAAAGATTCGTTCGCGTAACGTGCTACGATTTCATTAGAAGAGAGTTGCTTGCGCGCGTGGCGCAGCGCACGTGTGCTGTGCTACACTCACTGTTGTCGGAGCGGGACAGATGTGGATGCGCACGCTTGCTCTGACGTCACTCAGCTAACACCATCCGTCGAGTCGAGTTACGATATAAAATTTGAAACAACAACAAGGAAAATCAAGTTAATTGTTTCACTGTCAAACGAAAACAAATTCACAAAAAGCTTTCACGTGTGTGCGCGCTCTTATACTATATCTTATTTACTTTAAATAGAGAATGTATTGTGCATTTACAGTGACATTATTTATATGAAAAATGTAGTTAAGCCTATTCTCACTTAAATCATAGATATAATATAGATGTCTTTATATTCTAGAATAAAGCCATATTAATATCGGGCGTCGTCGACAGTTTGACATGATACTTGGTGTGGAGTGTGGGCCGGACACGAGTAGGTTTACTGGCGTTGGAAAATTTTAACAAGACGCGCACAAAAGAATAAGAGAAGTTACAAATTAGCTTTAAAAGATTCACAATTGAGTATAAATAGTGATACACTTATATTGTAGGTATACGTGTTGGCTGGCTAATGTCGCTACCAAAAGCATACATACAACAAATGACATGCCTATAATATATCCGCCATCTTTTGAAGCCATTGGCTTGGTTCC
>JAODUI010000025.1:966215-983344 GCA_027563995.1 Papilio gigon
AATACGTCGCCCGCGAAGTTTACATTTGTACAATATAACTTACATTAGTTGTTGAAATAAAGTCTTATATATGCTTTGATGATAGACTTAGGATTGAAGTACTTTGGGAAGTATAAATCGTATTTGATAGTAAGACCACTCGTCAGTTCCTAGCAGTGTGTAGGTTATCGACACCAGCAATAAATGCAGTGTAATTATAAAGCAAGCAACGCGTCAATCACACTCAACGAATGCTCTCATCGTTATTGTTCAATTTGTATGAAGATTGATGGCACGTCCTGTCAAATGACTGGTGATAGAGACGTACAACGAAAATTTGAATGACTTACTGCCATACACAACATAGTCATTACTTGGACACCCTTACAAAAGATATGGTGTAAGAAATCTAAACAAATAATAAAATTAGAGTGTCTGTTTATAATATAAAATATCTTTTTTTTTTAAATTCCTGTCAACCTTTAATTTTTTTTCGATTACGTTTAAATTTAAGGCCTAAGCTCAGCAGTGGGCGACATGTGGCTGATATGATGATGAAAATACACAACATACTATAAGTAACATTAGCCAAGGAGAAAGAATCCGAAGTGACCACGTCAAGATGACTTATTTGATTCAGTTAGTGGAATGAATTCGATCAAAACACATTCACATCACGTCATTGGCTCATAATTCACTAAGTTCGTAACAAGGACATAAAAAGGCATATCTATAATTCCAAATTGAACTAAAATACAATCCTAACTTTAACACGATATAGTAAATTTGGTTATCAAAACAACTTCAACTGACTACTTTTATAAACAGACCGAACAAGTCTAGACTAGACCTAAAAAAATTGCATTAAAATATCTGTTATTGTACCGACTTCTAGACGGGGACTAAGAAAATTCAAAATTCGTGACCTAAACGTCTAAAGTGGGCGATCAAAGTTTGTAGATGAAATTATTTTTCATCAAAAAAGTTCACAGGGTGTTATCAGAGGGGCTATCCAATTTTAACTAGCTATTGCATTGTGTACGTCTAAGCCCAATCTCTACGTCGTATTTAAACCATGTTCAGAGAAACCAGCCCACGCTTGTCTATACAAGTCAATTATTTGTCATACAGTTTGTCATCTCACCCACAACACGCACGATCGGAAACAGCTCACAGCTTTATGTGCTGATTTATTGTTGCCCAGAATAGAATAGACCACGCCAATTAACACGAGCCGGTCTGTGAAAGTGCTTTTAAAAAGGTCACTTTATCAATCGCTTGTTTACATAAAATTAATTCATAATTTCGTCGGCTTCTATACTTGCACTCGTAGCTTAAAATTGTCTGAGACATTTTAGTGCTCGTAAATGTCAAAGTCGTAGTCAAAGTCGCCTATTTTAAAACTATATTCGATTCTAACAATTTATTAATATTTCTATTTCAGGAATGTAAAGATCTAGATTCGTAGAGTTCCGAAAGTTCGAAGTAGTTTTGCTCTAAATATGAGTTACGACTTTATTGATCCGTCCATCTGTTACACGTACTTTCCTAGTATAAATAGGCGGATCAATTCTTAGAGGCATAGTTTACGGTGTCAATGAATTGATAAAACTGTTTACAGAACGCGACTTGGAGTTTATCATAATTGAGGGTACTTAGGGCCACGTATACACTGATAACTTACGTGTCAAAGGGCTCGCGATCTTGAACGAAATCTACTATTATTTGTTGTTAAGTAAACATTTGAATACAAAATTACAGTAATCATTCAATGGGAATTCAATAGGAAGAGCTATTCTACTAAATTACGAACTAACTTTTCCAATATCAATAGCCTTATTGATAAAACAATAATTAAAATAAAACGTTGAATTCAAAATGAACAATTGTAAGTCAATACTGGCACGCTAGATGGCGTCTGTATGAAATGCGAATAGCTCTTAAACGCACTTGTGTTCAGCAAATTACATACGTGTCGCATAGCTCCGCCACGATCTAACATCAAAGCGTGTATATTTAAATGTTGACGATAACAAAATAACAGTATGTGGTACTCGGTACACATTGTTTTATACAAAATAAACCCCTAATCCTTTTGTGAAGCCTCCTTATAACATGTTAACTTTCTTACGAGCGATGTAACAGAAATATTTGAATAGTAAAATCTATCACATTTGAATATTAGCTATTGCCCCTAACTTTATCCGAAAGAATTAAAAAAAAATGATAATGACTAGACTGCGTCCTTAAAGAGTGTCCTACGTCTTAGCTATAATCGAAGAATCATCCGAGTCATCGAAATCGGTTTACACCTTTTGGAGATTCGTAATAATAAACATCTAGGCAACTTAGGCATTTATAATAATAGTGCGATAAGCATTTGAACGTTTTCAAGATGAACTAAATCGTGTAAAATATTGTAAATCACTTAAATGAAATTAAAAGAAAGCTACCAGAACCTCAGTTACATTGCTATTTTACGTGTTAGCTGTACCTGAATTGTAAGACAGTATGAAAATTGATCGGAAATTATAAAGCAATCATGCGTCTTGTCACACAATCGTTTCTATTTTATATTTATTTATATGAAACGTAATACGACGGCGATCGTCGAAACAAAATAAACATTTGTGTAATTTTTATGTTAGCCCTCCCTCAAGTTACAGTTTTGTTTCGATAACAAAACTGCGAGAGACGTATTCCCTTTGATGGTAAGACTTTGACACATACACGAGGCCACATCAAAGTATTACATACTTGATCTTAAACAAATACACAGACGGATAGTACAAAGCATTTGTATTTTCTTATAATCTACCCAACATTAATAGTCTACATACGACAAGAGAGGACCGACTTTTATCCATCCTCCTTGTTTTATTCTCGCACAAAATCCTAGAGCTGACAGCATAATGTTTAATGCGAGGATCTATCATTAGTCGATCCGGAGTTTCGCCAGCACTTGTTATCCAACCTATCAGCTATCATATCCATACACTATTTTTACACATAACCCCTTTCCCTAAATCCTCACACACTACATTTTCATGAACTGTTGTAACTATCCTAATTAATTCAGTTGTCAACGTCATACAAAACTGAGAATGGTGTAAGTAAAGTTTATAATTACTCTGACATTAAGAAGTCTCGAAGTTGATATCAAGAAGTGAACTCAAGTACCAAATTTAAAAAACTATTGTTTAATTAATTTATGTGATCGACAATTGAATGAAATTGCTACTACTTACTCGTAATACATATGATGTCATCGCAATGTTTTGCATTACAAGAAACCATTAGACCGAAACGTAATTTAAATGAAATGCTGGTGAGAAATCAAACACCTTAACACAAGTGTGATGTGAAATATAAACAGAAATCAATACAGTAAATCAATACAATTAGGGATCAACTTGTCCCGCCTACGACCGTCCAATGAACGCGTGCTAAAACATTACAAATCTGTTCTCTCTTCTGATCATATTTACTTTAAAATTAAAGTTCAAATTAAATGTATAAACAAAATACCTGATTGCTATACTGTTGCTTACAGATAATAGGTAAGGCAAAGTAATACTACTAAATAACATATACTTCTTAACAAAAAACAACTCGAAACGTTTCATTTCGCAGGTAAAGTACAAAAGGGCGACTTTAACCGCACGGCACGGATAGGGTTGATAACCCGAACTGCTAGCTACAATCGGGTCCCGTTAGAATCGGGCGAGGCCTGTGCTCTCGCGCATCTAGACTTTACAATACCAATGAATACCTACTTACCGTATTTATAAGATAATTTCGCGTGCGCCTTTGCTATTCTAATTTACACTTTGAACAATAGAGGGCGCAATAATATAATGAAAAAGATCGTAAGCGACAACATTTGATGAATTTAATTTTTTCATTTTGGTGACGAAATAGTAATATATAGTAATATATGTTTTTTTTTCGCAATTAGACAAAAGTGACGGTAATAAAATTTGTCCTATTGCATGTTTATGTATAAGTGAGCATCAGAATTGATGAAATGATTAAATTCATATGTCATGATCATGTTACTATATGTATATTAACTATAAACGGCTTACTTAGTGCGATGTCAATGCCGATATAGGAGTTTTAATTAAAATGTCAGAATTGTTGTTTGAAATTATCCAAACAAATATTGTTTGTACCTACATTACGAATATAAACTGAAAATAAGATATTCATTGCTTTTGTAATACTAATATGAAGGAATACAATAACAATTTGATACATTGTTCAAAAGCTTTAATTTCCGATTAAAATAGCTCTATGCATTTATTCTCCACTGTGTCAAATTACACGTTCATCTGATCGCGCGGTTTCCTCAATAAGGATACAAAGTTTTCGATTCACGTATTAATTTAACTATATTCTTCTTTACAAATGAAGCAGAGGAAATAAACAAAACACGAATGTTTGCCGTTCGTGAGAACTTTGTCTCTTCTAATAACTGACAAGGTATTTTCTATTAAATCTCCGACGCTGTTGTAGCAACAGATTCAAAATCACATACGAGTCGTTGCAATCTCTATTCGCCGTTTTAATTCTCAATTATTCGCTATTTATTTTTAAAAACGCATATATAAATCTATTCAAAACACGGTGCGGGGTTTTAATCCTCGTCCGTATTTACTAAGTTCGTACCAAAGTTTGAAAACATTTTTAGCTTAATTCCATTTTGATGTGTGTGTGAAAAAATGTGAAAAAACGTTACTAACTCAGAGGTTTCCATTCGAATGCTAATAGTCTGACATAAGGATTAACATCCATACAAACTATTTGATACAACATATCGATATCGCCGTTTACGAAAAGAATAGCTGAAGGGAGAGGGCGGAGGTTCACAATAGACATTGACTCTGTGAAAGCTGATTACTGTCTTTTATAATTACTACAATTCACCGCAAATTTTGTGTAGAAATTTGATTAGAAATCTTACTTGTATGTAAGAGAAGTTATAATATTTAGTTTACAATTTTATAATTAATGTTAGAAATGAATATCAGCGTTCATTATCAAACGGTTGCTTGCAGTCGCATAGAATATTAAAAGCGTTGTAAATTTGAAATGTAATCGTTCGTAACAATTTGTGGAGGCTTCAAGGCAAAGCTAGCGACATCGTCTAAGTAGTATTATTTAATAGAATCGAACTAACGGAATGCCGTGATATTAGAATTGAGAGCATTGAGCACGAACCTTTACTATTTCATTCCTTATGTATTCAAAATAGCTATATGTTTGTGTCTCTATCTGTATAAAAAGTATTTAAATTTATTAAATGTTGCAATAGAAATTATTAAACTTCAAACAACAAAAATATGATTTGAATTATGATTCCCAGAACGTTCGACAGTTATCGGAATGATTGAACTACACTATAATTTAATCTTTTATTTGTCTTTTTTCGAAAATCTCAGTTTCCGGTTGCACATAAAATGTGTGCATTTTATAACAACACATTCAAAATTAATCCTTAAAACAATTATACATTGTTTGAAAATCGCTTATAATGAAAACATGGAAAACACTGCCCGTGAATGAGAATAAGATTATTTAACTGATTGCGTAATATGAAATTGACAAATCGTGAACGACGCCAGTTTTTAATATGTCTAGGCAAATTGTAAAGACTAAGTAAATTGCATATGCAACTAATTATTCCACTGACGTGATATTTTTCGATTACGAGTATCGACATGATGACACTGATTTGGTGATCATTTGAGTGCTGCAAATAGAGTTGGCGAGTGCCAATATTAGTGCAGCTTCTAAAGAAATGTCACCTTTACAAAACAACGAAATAGAACAGTCAATTAAGAATTCGTTAAAAACACAATTTCCCAAGTCTACATTTTGTTCAGGCAAATTACAAACGGGCGGCGTAGAAGCTTTACCGATGACACATAGAGCGCGCGCGTCCGTGTTTTGGCTAGGTACCAAAGTGCACTGGTTGGATTCGACTAAATGTCTTTATTGTATCAACAGGTTTACAAAAATGAAGTCAAAACAACCGAGCTCTGAGCCTTCAAAATAAATCAATGAAGAAATTTACAGTAACAAACAAGTAAGTACATATACCTAAGAAAATTGATGTGCACTGATTTAATAATTATTTGAACTAAAATATAATAGATAAGAGCTGTGAAAGATCCATCCGTCGGCTCGAATCGGCCATTCAGAAATTGATAAAAACAGACTTTATAACACAACCCTAAATGATATATTTTTTTTATAATACCTGTAAATTAAGATGATTATTATTAATTTTAATTATTTAGGTAGTTACCCAATTTTAAAATTTGGACAGTCCTTGTCAATTTGATATATGAAGATGTGTGGGTAAGTGAATTCAAAGCGCAAAGAGTTCTATCTTCAAAATTCTTAATAAAATATTCTTAAAATCAAAAGCCTATAACAGTTACAAGACGACAGATAACTAAGATTAAGACTATTTATAAATAACTAAAGTCAAATGTCACAAATAAATAATACATAAATAATAAAATCTGTGAACACAAGAATTCAAGATGATTAAATCTTAAAACTCGCAGCTAATAAATGAAGTCATCGTTAAATTTTAGTGTAACAGATAATCTAGGTTGAGCGTCAAGAAATACTTGCCGCGTGACGTCGCTATCAATTTGATTTAACTTTTGTTTGCACTGATAACAGCATAACATTGTTTTAAACATTAAGAATTTTTTTTTTTCAAATAGACAAATTAACATTCAAACTTGTTTCTTACAGCACAGCGTCGACAACGAAGATCAACACTTATCCAAAGTTTGAAAATTGTTTAAAAAGTTTTTTATTTGTCAGTTTACCGTACTGTTGGGCGTTTGAACGGGCGCGTTGTGTGGAGATCGAGGCTTGCACAAAACTTACGGGTTGATTACGCGCGACTGGTCGTAGACGTGCGCTTACCCGCACGGTTGGGCGACGACTGACGAGTGGGACGGATGGGCGGATGGTGGTTCCTGAGGCAATGTGACGCGATGCATCTCTGTGCTTCAATCTGTGCCCTCCTCGTCGGAGCCTTAGCGCGCCCGAAATAGACATTACCAAGCTTAATGATTTAACTCGATAAATTACATGGAAGGGATATTAGCAAATCAGTGTTATAATTCAGTTCTAGCTTTTAGATGTCCTAAGTGCATTACGTATTTTGTTTGATCCTAGTTTACTTTAGTATCGAAAGACGGATTCGATCCCAGAATGTTATCAGGTGTTCCAATAATTCATATATTAACTATAGTTATAAATTTATTATAGTACACAGATTTATTCGATATCAAATTTTCGAAATAGTGCAAAGTCATGTTGTAAAAATAAAGGAATATTATGTAAATAATGTACAATATAGGTTACATAGCTGAATAACACGGTGACACTTTGCATGTAAATAGTCTTCGCACGCGTGAATGCACACCGCGCTGTTAGAATTGAAAACGTCCATTTTAAAAACTAAACGCTTTCAAAAATAGTGATAGTTCACTTTCATTCTTTAATTTAATTTAAAACAAAAATGCAATTTAATTGTCATCAAAACCAAAAACATCGTAGTTCATCTCGCTAAATAAAGTGTTCGATTGTGAAAATGTTTTCTGTTTGCAAGAAAATTAGACAATTCGTTTTAACATTTGTTTGACTATGAAATACAAAATTCAACGGAAATCCAAATGAAACGTCTTTGAGCTACAGGAACTAGAGTTTAGTGAAGACACGAAAGACATTCCGGGATTTATTAAATGGACGCTTTAGTAACACGAAACACAATCCTGCAATACACAATATAAAACATTTATTCTGAATAAACTTATGTTTTCTTTTTAAGTTCCTAAACATTTTAATATCGTTGATAGAGACCAAGAAGTAGTCTTTAGGTGGCTCAGGGGTTAAGTACTTGACTTGTAATCTGCAGGTCCTGGGCTCGATCTTGGTAATACATACTTTTAACGAAGTACGCATCGCATTATGTCCGGATCTCTTTTCGTTAAGATGTTATTTGATAGTGTAAATAACGGTTTCAAAATCTTTACAAAAGCCGTAGTGTTTTCAAACTTCTCGTAGCATTAACGAAGTGGCAATCGTATTCAGGTTTCATTACCTACCCACGGCAAGAAGGTGACCGTTCAACAGAACTTGTCCAAGTGACCAAGTGTAGTTGAAAAGTTGCCGACCGCCCCCCATCGGCTGACTGAGAAAACTTTGCAAGTACGTGCAAAGACGCGATTTAAGAATTCTTAATGCTGTCACTTTGTGGCCATATTTAAAAGATGTTACTCCCTTTACGTGTGAGCTAAAGATTTTATAAGATTTACTTAAGTGACATCTTTCTGTTTTATAGCACTTTTATATTTATCTTTAAGTTTTGTTTATATTTGCATTTGCGATGGGCTATGGAGTAGCTATAAAGATTAACATAGGCTAATAGTTTGTTTGAATTTTGCGAAAGAAAATATGCGTAGGGTGGGGTACATACTGTGCCGTCCGCCGACGTTCCAGTAAAGGCGCTATCATTATGGTTTTCTAATTTCATTTAGTATCCTTACAAAAGTATAAATGTTTGAGCGCTGTCCTTCAACCATGAAAGTTAGTCTAACCGGTACATCGATATATTAACCGCTTAGCACATTTCTCTGTAAAAGGATTAGTTGTGAACTTAAGTGCTTGAAGAAACTGTCTGTCAATCGAGACGCTACAATACATTGTTACTTTCTACGGCTTCGTTTGACTGAGCATTGATATCGTTGCAATATTGCACGAATTTTAATATATCAGTACATTGCAGTGTTAGTTAAAATCAATTTAATGCTATATAATTACATATAAAACAATATAAACATCGTTCCTTGTACATAAATTACATCGGGACGAAACTTGAGCCAACTTCCCTCAAACGGATGTTTGTCTATGAAGGAAATTTCAGTTCAAAACTTTAATCGAATAAATACAATATTTTAACTAGGCAATGTTGTTATTTTGCCGACTTGCTGCATTCGAATTTATAATTAAAAATACTATGCATTTTGTATTTATCGTTTACGTGTCCTGTAAGTTATTAACACATTCAGTTCCACTGACTCGCCTTAAAAGTTTACTCGTACAGTGTCATAGCGACGTAGTAAGTGTTAAGTGAAAATAACTAGCGTGGTGCGTAGCTTAAAAGTAAATTCCGTCGCCGCAACTACACTTGACATATCAGCGTCTAAGTAACAAAAAGTGTAACCTATTTGAGCAAAGCAACCTCGAGGATCGCTCTTTAAGTAACATTAATCGGGTTTCGTCGCGTTCGTGCGTTTACTATTTTATTTTCTAAGCGTCGCAGCGATGAAACATTTTCCTTTGGAATATGAACCTTATAAGCTTAAAGCATTGAGCGTAGATTATGATGTATCACCGGGTTGTATCAAAAGAATTAAGCCTTCACGAACTTGAAGCGCACGGTGCAGCTGAGTCGAGCACCTCTATAAGTGCGAGATTAAATCCAGATTGACAATAAAAAAAATGAACCAAAGCTGTAGTGTTAAGATGTTTTTTTTTATTTTTTCTTTACTTCTAAAGAATGTTACGTTAAAACTTGGAATACATATTATCATCACAACACACTCTTTGACAACAGACGCAGCAATATTTTGTCAAAACAAAAGAAATCCGGAATCGAAACCCACTGTTAGTGATATCTAATTTTTTTACTATTGAAGCTGAATTTTCTTTAATACTCTGAAGACATTAAAAATCTCACATAGAAATTTGTCAATATCCTTGTTGTTAATTAAAATAAAAAAGTTTTCAATTATAATAAACGTATCTTTTTCAACGCCAAGTGTTTCACTATAACGGCGTAGTCGTATAGTTAGAAATGATTCTATTATAAAAGTGTCTTAGATAACAGGGTCCTTTGTAAGAGAGTGAAGGAAAACGTTCTTATAATAAAGTCACAGTCTGTGGAAAGGTAACAAGCCGTTTAGTGTTGTACAATTAGAACCGTTCGCGGTGTTTCACATAAAAAAAATTACCTTGTCCCCAAACTCGTCCCCTTCTAACAAATTAACGAATGAGCAGGACAAAAACTGTCGAATTCTATAGAATGGTTAAGAAAGGACCAAGGTACAGTCTTTAAGGTCCTTTTAAAAAATAGGCCCTAAAAAGACATTTTACAAATAATTGATTAAGCGGGGTGTTTATTTTACTCTCACTTAGATTAAGATAGTAGTAAGGTAATGCGTCTATGTCGCCAGCAAACTGCTGTTTTTGCTTTTTTTTTACAAATAAATAAAAAAATAACGATATCATAGCAAAAAACAAACAGTCGTCTGCCTCCTCTGTCCACTGACCGATTTCTTTCTCACAAACAAATTTAAAAACTGCATCTTATTGACTATTGCAGCCGCGTCGTCTACTCAATACGAACGAAACGTTCAGGCGACTGTAGCTTTTAGGGTCGAATACCGAGAAAGGACGCGTTGGTACTAAAATGTCGCTTCATTGAAGTTAAATTAACCTCTTTTATTTTACTAAAAAAAATGAAATCACAAAAAATCTTAATAGTATTACTAAGTATTTTTCATTACGACAGAACAAGGTCGCTGGAGACGACTAGAATCCTATAACTTGACACCCAACTGGGCAATAAAAAATAATATACAAATATGTCTTACGTATTTTAATAAGTAGGTACTATTATATTAAAGGTAGTATTTCATGACCTTGGAATTAAACGGTTAGAATTAAAACTATTCAGTTATTGAACGCTCTAGTGGCCAGGACACGAAAATGTGCGTTGCTTAGCAACGTTTATTGAATCAATGGTGTCATTTTGACTTCAATTAATTAAAACAATTGTATGACATTCTTAAAAAAATTGACATAAAAATAATTTGCATGCGTTTCTTGAAGCGAATATTCAATCACAAACATTTCTGTCTGCCTACAAGTCCGTATTTGTTCCGAATAATTGCCGAAACTGCTAGACCAAATTTGACGGGAATTTTACTGGAAGATCGGTATGTGCGGGTGTAACGCTATTTTATTTTACGCTGACAGAGCCTTTTTTTGTTAACTAGAGGGAAATGCATTACGCATACAGTGTGTCCCGGGGAGGAAACACGTGTTATGTTGGACTCTCCCCCCGAAACCCCTACCCCTAACCTACCCAAGGTTCCGAGAGGTCTACCGCACTAAATCCCTCCGTTCCCGCTTGATCATTGTGGGCGCCACGGGAACATGAATACCATGTGACACCGCGACGCCCACCGACCGCCCCGGGAAAGGGCCTAGCTCTGCGCCCATACAAGGGCGCCGCGCCCCAATCAATTCTCGTGGGCTCCACGGGAGGCGACACCGTGCAGGGCAGGCTCGATTATTCCCGCTCGAACCCGCAGTGACGCTGACAGAGCCTCGGTTAACCGTGCGTAATAAATAAACATTAGGATCAATCGAGAGTTAGCTCTGAATATTGCCATTTGCCATGTTTGCAGTCATACAGTGTAAATATACACTATCAGGAGCTCAAAGCGAATTGTGTGCTTTGGATTGAATCAGTTTCGTCGCCAAATAACCGTTGCACATTATAAAAGTACAGTTAGGACACTTTGCGGTATTCCGCTTACAGAAAAAATCCGTTGTTCCTTGCAACAAGACGAAATCCACCCCTTCTTACAAATTACTAATCAGATAGCAGTGAGTTGAACAAATGACGAGATAATAGTGAAAATATATAATTAATAAAAAGATAATAGTAAATCGTGGCGATCTTTGGGGGAGGCCTACGCTCAGCCGTGGACGACATGTGGCTGATATGATGAATGCTGGACCCCTGACCGACTCTTTTTCGTACCAACATATATTGTTACCACGTCGACGTCTCCATGCGTATGAAACATTCATACGACTGTAGCTTTTAAAGTAGTACACCGCGAAGGGTCTTAATTGTATGTCAAACCGATATATACATATTTCCACTAAAATATGCATCTAAGTATTATTTTCGATCTTACATCGGCTTATTTTTGCTCTGTTAGAAGTTTAATCTAAAATGTACTGTAGTATGTCGGCATCTAAATATCGACATTTAGTCCATTGTTGTTTCGAAGCCGGATTTCCAAATTCCAGGTACAGGTCGGAAACTACCGGACTTTCTGCACTACTACTATTTAATCCCTTTACATCCTACTGATGGTATTTCACAATAAGTCTGACGCGGGCTACGTACGTAGTAAATACTATTTTGTTTCTGCAAAGGTGTCTTCGCTAAACGATTTCGACTTTTGTTATGGGCAAACATCATTTAACTGCCCTTTTCCCTACGGAAAGTCGGCACAGTATTTTCCACTCTTCCATACAACTCTGTCAGCAATCATATTTGAACTCATACCCTTCTTACGCGTATCCTATCCTACTTAAATAAATAAATATCCTTTTTCACAGAATCCATCCACACCTTCTCCGGTCTTGCTGTACCTTTTTAGCCTACCACATTCAAATTCGTCACCTTTTTGTTTATTTGCTTATCGTTTCTTCGCATAACATGTCACCATAGACGAACACTAAATTACATTTATGCTAATAACGTTAAGAATGAAAATTGTTAAAATAAATGTAAACTGAAATCAAAAAAATATTCACAATAAACATGTATAAAACGAACTAGCTTCAACAAACGTGTGAATCAACTTGAGTTTGCAGTTTGCGCTAAATCCGCGTTGCATATGTTACGAGCCGAATCGACTGCGCGTATTTGAACTCTAATAATTATCCGCTAATTGGCATTTTAAGACTCGATAAATACGAATACGTGTAATTAAACAGCTTAATGAATCATTTTTTCTGTATTGGATTTGAGTCCGACGGTAGACAAGTTAATAAACATTCATAGATTCGAGAGATAGTGATGAGATAATTTAAAAAGTATTTATGTCACTAAAACTGACAATTAGAAAAAAAATTGAGTTTATATGCCATTTCGAAATGTATTAAATAGCAATTTAAATTTAGAAATATGCTACATTTTTAAATGAAATGAATTTATTTAGTGTTTTCTTTTTTAAATAACCTGGAGAAGGTATAGGCTACTCACATTTTTTTTTTAATTCCAAGTGGACGGAGTCGCAGGTGACCGCTAGTGAATAATAAATGATGTCACATTGCCGCATGATTTTTGATATTAACGTTAGTTTTCATTGAGGACACGTGAGTGACGTGACTGAATACATAAAAGGAACCAAATATTTCAAGATTAAATAAGGCTCTTTGAACAGTTGACAGTATTGACGGACGTAGGGGAACGGCCGTTCGCTTGCGTGGAAACATGGTTTTCATTCATCGATATCAAAATGCTTATATTTCGTAAACTAGATGGCGCGTCGGACTCTGTGGAAAACTAAACAAAAAATATGATAGGTATAAAAAATGTTAAAAAATGATGTCGGGAGAAAATTATGAGCAAATTGAAATCGTAATATTCGATTTGTAAACATTAAAATAATTCCGTTTCCATCGTACTTTTTTCGTAACTCGATTAATTAATCGACAGTTGGATAGTTAGTGATTTTGGGCATATTGTTACATCGCTTGTTTGTGTCGTTATTGGATTGCGATAGCTCGTTTGTCCGCTTGTCCGCTATTTTTGAATAACAATCGAGTCTACGCGTACCAGCACACCGTTTAATTTGCAAGCAATTTCGAAGCTTAGGTTTCACAGTTAAATTTGAGTACATTTCCCTGTGACAAGAAAAAAATATAGTACAAAAAGTTTAATGAAACAAAGTTTGAAAACGTAACAAAGTATGAATTCAGTAACGGGCAAACAGTTATCGTAATAAACATGTATGGCAAATTATAAATAGTTAATACAATATACATATGTATATATATGATAACCCTGTTATATCTGTATTTACTTCTTTCACAAACAGATGCACTTTCGTACAGTTTAATCACAATTCTGCCCATTTCGTACATGTCGAGGAAGATCACGCATCTAATGACGTTTATACTGCAAAGTCACTCAATCCTGTTATCCTGTAGCCGGTCACAATTGAATGCATATGATATATTCACATAACAATCATTACATATCTATTCGTCAGACAAAAAACGATAGTATAAAATTATTACCTCAACATGCATCCGATGTTAAAGGGTGTAATTAAAGTTGCATCCATGGCGTGCGTAGTGGGGGTCACCTGGGGACGGGACGCAATTACCTCGCCAAAGGAGTTGGTGTAAAAGTTAAGCGGCAACCGAGATGCTAATACTCTGGCGCTTTTAATGATAACACTTCATTCGAAAACTCTTCACTTACAGTTTATTACATTAGCCGTGAAAATTTTCATTTCAAAAATTCTTTACATATAACACTGATTTATAATTTGTTATTAAATTGATAAATATTGAACGCGTAATGACGTCGAAGAAATATATTTTATCCTGAATATATAAGTAATGGGTATTTAAAAAACCAGCAGCGCCATCTACTTTCGCCTATTAACAAACTAGCACATCTTTCGACCTTATCCACATAACGTCTAATAAAAATATCTCTAGATCGCACAAAATTATTTATTGGAGGGCTGGAACCTGCCTGTTATGAGGCCGTATCACTAAAATGATTGCCGTAGTCGACAGCGACTACGACGTGTGAATTGTGTACGTTGTTGTTTTGCCCTAGCCTGCGCGACTGTGGTTGCATCGTCTTGAATGTCAAGAACGTGCCTAGGTCTACGATGATCATGGCGGAACTTACCTATTAGGATGACCGGCGGTAGAGGCTAATTCGACACCACGTACGGGATATCGTTGGTGTAGAGAGTAAAGGGGACTAGTCTTAACACTGACCCACCACCCCGGTTCGAACAGGGTGCGCTTGAGAGCACACTGCCTCGACGCGGGAGCGGAACGAGCGATCTCTTAAAAAGTTTCGTATTATGCATTCGAGACGATCGTGTGCCATGTGGGGTCGATGTTAAACAATAAAAACGATAGAGTTACATCCAGTTAGTTTGAATGTCATGCCCAGTTAGTTTGAATTAATCCGCTAGTCATAACAATTAACATGTTATGACAAGATCATTTAACATATCTACTTATAATTGGGTGGGCGCCGTTGAAAATGTTTTTTTTATTAACCAATTTAACACAAGGAATTGGACCTTGTACGTTGTAACGTTTACCATTTCAGTATAATTTAAAAAAATCTTATATGAATTAACATAACAAAAAAAAATTACAGATATATTAGTCAAAGAAGTTGTCGATATTTTTAGAATAAAGTTTTTACAACCGATAATTTGATTTATTCGTATAAATTAGAATGATAACGTGACATAAAATTAAATAGCAATATTGGTTTGTCGTATTCTATTATTTTTTCCTACTTTTAAATCATGTGGTCATCTATAAATGACTCTAGTTTTATTTTAGAGCGCGTCATAAACAACAGCTTCATAGAATTTACACAATGATGTCAGTTAGCCGTGTCGCCGGGAAGTAGATCAAAGCCTATCTTTACGAGGTTTTAGTCTCGGTCGTTTAACGACCAGAAACAATAATAACTAGGCAATCGTTTACAAACATTATTTTAAACTGTAACGATCGCCCAGTCACTACTCGAAATTCTACAATCTTCCTTATTACGAAATCTACGTAAGCTGAGCATCTCAATACCGATAGATGGCGCTGTTTTATAAATTAAGTTTATTATTATTTATTATTGCAGATTCAGTTCCAATGCCTTATCTGGTCGTGCGACAGATAGTCATGCCATAAATATATATGTAGTTATGTTATTGATCACAAGCTTACTTAGTCATCTCAAATGACTTCACTCACATTGTCAGCGTATTGATTGCACATTCCTAAATCCCCGGCGCCATAGTCTAAGCGATGTCTTAACAAAGTAATATAAATAAATACAAACACACTGCCTGTTTACCGCCGACTTTGTACTCATCGAGTTTCAATAAAAATATTTCAATTTAATTTCAAAGATACTTTCGAACAAAGATCCATCCATCCATCGAAACTTTTGCAATGTTAGTATCAAAGCGATTTATTAATAATCAACTTATAAAAAATGACCGAAGGTTGAGAATTGCGGCAGTTTTACTAAATAAGTTGATTATTTATGTTACTTAGTATTTTTAAATGTTCTTAGTGCTTCATAGTTTTATCATCACCAACATGTTCACTGTTGCCCATAGAGCCATCCCCAGTGCGACTTCCTGCCATCCGCACGACGATTTCACATTTCTTGTTAATTATATCAATGAGATAATACTTTATCGTACATTACACCCGTGTCAGATGAAGTCTTGTTATGTAGCCAAGGTTATTAAATAACATTTTTTTATACAGGACGTTCACCCTGTTATAATATTAAATATGCATTAGCTAGCTAGTTTTACATTTAAATCTTAATTCTTATTAAAAATAAGAAAGATTGTTGCGTGACTACGTAACTCTGTAATGGTTGTAAATGTCTGGATTACAGCCTGGAGTAGAACTACTCCAGAACTATCTACTACTACTACTAAGGCAGATATCGATGATCGATCCAGATCTACGCAGATTACTGTTTTTTTTTTAATTCCTAACAGACATAGACCCGGTCAACTATAGATCTCTTGCATGAAATATGAAATATACATGTTTCTTCGATTAGACTTCTGACTTATGGATACCTAATCTAAGCCTATACCTCCTTTTGTTTGGAATATATCCCCTCTTTATTGTAATTTTAAACTCTGATGTCAATTATATGAAACACTCCGTCTATAGCTGTGAGTTAGTTCGGTAGATATTTAAGTTTTTCTAACAAATGCTATACGAGTATGTATCTTTTGATATAAGTTTATGAATCAATCAGCTTTATAATGTATATGAAGCGTGTCGTAAGTTTTTGTCCGCGAGTCGGGGACATGATCACAGCGCGCCCTGACAGACACGGTTTAAACAAAAAGTGATATAGTGCCGCGGAACTATGTCATAAAATGCGCTGAACGGTGGCACCGCACGCAAGGACCTGACCGGAGCCGGAATGAAGTCCATCAATTCGAAGACACCATCATCATCATCATCAGCACAATGCCGTCCACTGATGAACGTAAGCCTCCATCGATTGT
>JAODUI010000025.1:983444-993711 GCA_027563995.1 Papilio gigon
GATTTATCTTATCTTGGTCTTGGAATGTTTGTGGAGGTCTAGGGAAGGTTTAAAAGGTGAGAAAAATTAGAAAAACTGCCACGAAAGTCTTAAAAATAGCAATTTTCCGTTTCTCGTACAGGCGTTTTTTTCCGAGGAAGAAATATATATTTTTTTGTATTGCCTAATAAATTCAAAACTATGTTTATTTATTGCCTCTAAGGCGAAACAGAGTTCGCGGGGTCATCTAGTATTCTTTAAAAGTTCACGACAAAGTTAAAATTCAAATTTCTAAACTACAATTACCATAAGGTTATTCATAGTTACAAAAATAATAACCTATAATTAAAACGACCGTTTTTTGTTACTTAAAATTCTTTTGTTCATAAACATTTTCTTTCTATCGCTGTTAAGAAGCTAGAAAAATAACTTTGACATTGTTTACACGAATTATTCGGCGTGTATAAATCGCGTGTCGACGGAATCGGTAAATCGAAATTGTGGATGAAGATTTCGTTTAGTGTTATTTCCACTCAACACGTCACTTCTATATCGATGTCAAGATAAACCGGTCTCAAATATAACTTACTGAATGTCATTAATTAAGAAACATTGATTTAAAGTATTAGGGGCTATCGCAAGGTGATGAGATTGTATATGGATATAAAAGTAGAGGAAGGCCAAACATGTGAATGGGTTGCGTGAAAGAGTAAGGGTGTGAGTTTAGATATAACTGCAGTCAGCGATGTGTGGAAGAGAACATACTGTGTCGACCCTCCATAGGGAAAGGGGCTGGTTGATAATGAAGTGTAGCACGGTTTCTAAATCTCTACATATAGCGCGTATTTTGCGTGCATAATTTAAAGTAATAATATATATAGTCATAATAAAGTCGCCCCTAATAATAGGGTAGGCTCCGAGCGCTTCGGTGGGGACATATTGTGAGCTGATGTGATGATGTTGATGATGAATATAAAGTAAAAGGAAAATATCAGAATGATTATGCAAGAGTGATATTTATTAAAGAACACTTTCTTTTTTTATTATAATTCTTTTAACTTTCGACACAATATTTGTAGTGTCCTTACAGGATTATTTTTAGTATAATATCCTATCTGTTTTGATTTTACCTGAATAAATGCAAATCATTATTTCGAAGGTGAAAACAAAATACGCATATGAACGATCAATCTCAATTTGTGTGAATTATGTTAGTCGTAACTATAATTTCCTCGTACGACATGCACGGAAATAACTCGATTTGTACCCTACAAGATATCGTAAATACATTCTTGTTAATGAAACAATTGTGAATTTAATTTATATGTTTGTTACAGACGGTATATTCAAATGGACATACGTCTTACTTCTTTCTTACTAACTAAATGCGAAAGTTTGGTTGGATGGATGTTTATTATCACGTAAATCCAAAATGGATGAACGGATCAGGATGACGTATAGGATGGATATATTACAATATGGCATTACGCGCATAGTGCGGAAGGCGGAGGACCGCATACTATGGAAGGCATTCGGAAAGGCGAAGGCAAAGGGATGTCCAGCAGTGGGCAGACCACGAATTAAGTTATCTTTATCTTATGCGTTCGGAGCCGACTACGGTAGTTCTAGATCTTTTAATAACTTTTGTTATTTTTTTGCATAAAACTTAAGTTTTGATTATGTTTAAGAATGTATAAATGCAAAATAATAGATAGATAAATAAGGATTTTATTTTTTAGAATACAGTAAGAAAGGACTTAATAAATTTATTTGTAAGACGAACAGTCCATCGGGAAGCGTTATCTCACATACGGAGCATTTTTATCGCCGTTAGCGAACTGTTTTACAGCGTCTGAAAAGTACTAAAGTATTCTTGCTACGTCGGCGTATAGAAACATTATAAGAAATTGTTAAGACTCGTACAATGACGTCGGCAGACAATCTATAGACCATTTCGTAGTTTCATCAATAGATACCGGCCATACTCTAGTAACCATATGTCATAGAAAATTTAAATAATTTTAATTACATATGACAGGAAATTATTTAACATGAGCATAGCCGTTACAATAATAAATAATAACACGAAACACCAATAGGTTAATGCTTAAGGTTACCGATTACCGATCTTGTAGTCGTAGGTTCGATCGCCATTGGACTATTGTTGTGAACCATATCTAACACAAGCATTTTCAAAGCTTACCAGGAACGGTTACAAGAAATATTAGTAGATTAACAAAAATTTACGAATGTTTTCCTAATTAAATAAATCATATTGATTTGTTTTTTTTTTCTAAATCAATGGTATTGCGTGTCAAAAATTAAGAATTCAAAAATACTTGAAACACCGAATGTGATGTCGATATTTTTATGTACATCTAGAAAAATAATTTAAAAATATCGATATGTTGAATAAAATCTAACGAAATTTTTATTCAACAAATACCTCGTGCATACGTGACAGTTTCACGAAATACATCGCCGGAGCAAACCTAACGCCTGTCGCCTGCATCCCATATACTTATACAAATATGATTGCGAGCTCATGACGCTTTTACATACGTTTGCGGTTTCACATACGAATGAACATTATAAATACACTTTTGAATTACTGTTGTCATTTCTTATTATTACTACATAAATTTGAAAATAACGAAAAATATAATGCATTGGTAAGTAATTAATTTTTGTTCGTAATTATGTTTACTATTCGTATATGAAAGAATTGAATCAATTTTAATAGATTTTAAAAATAATATGGAAGTTAATAGACAAGTGGAACATCGTCATGGTCATCGCTGCCCAGAATATCTATCTGCAACACTAGGACCGGAGAAAGACGTACATTCGCTTCTCGAAAGACTCTAAGATGTCTGAAAAATGTCTATTTGCAGTACATCTAAGTGTCCTAATATGGTTCCCTTTCATCAATATTTACAGATAAAGCGTATCATTTACTTTTATTTTAAGTCATTATGAAGTTCAATTAACAATCCCAATAAAATTACGAATGGGTCTAGCTCGGTAGCCTCTTGTTCAAGCAATTCAAATTTCCCTCACGGAAACACGGGACTAGTTTCTTAAATCAGGTCACATGTTAGCGCGTTTAAGCTTGAATAATTTGATAAAAAGAAGAAGCTTTTACTCTGAATATCTTACAAGGAATTGTATATTATAATAATCAACTTGCGGCGTATATCTACAATTGTTAGCTTTTAATATATGTGTAAGGCGTAAGTGAAGCTTTTTAGTGTATTATTAAATATCTAGATCTTAGGCTTACTCTATCATAGAGAGCGTCGGTGGCGCAGTTGTTAAGCACTTGACCAGACTAGACCGTATTCTAAAATGCGCTGAACGGTGGCACCACACGCAAGGACCTGACCGGAGCCGGAATGAAGTCACCGACTTCTAAAATTACCAAGATTATGTATACCCGAGATTTTTATGAGTTATTGTAATTCAGGTCACTTGGTCGAAGCCAGATGAGTCAATACTACAGTTTGTAAAAGCTGGTGATAAAACGGCCGATTATTTATGTTATGAACAGTCATAACGTTATCATAACTATCCCTAATTTTAGTGCGTGATGAAAAAACTTCCCGTTACATTTTACAAAAAATCATGGAATTAATTTAGTGATTCTAATTACTGATTTATTTAATTTAAAAACGAGTTTAAAAGTATCGATTACGGATGCGTAGATGTATGAACGTGGAGAAGTAAGGGAGGGATGCTGAGACCCCATCAAATGTAAATTCAAGATCCAGTCACAACTACTCTACTAGGTCACTGGCAACAGTGTTTTGTTGTTACGGTCTAGAGTCGAGAGAATTGTTACAAATACATATATCATTTAAAGTATTCACTGATGTCAACAATCAATGCGTCGATGCCCTTATAAAGTGTAGAGACGAAATTAAAACGCGTTACAATTGTCGCTTATTGACGCGATACGAGAAGAGTCAGTGCTCTTATTGAGATTGATTTATGGCTGACGGTGCTCGACGTTAGGGCGGGTACACATCTGACCATTGCGTCGCCAAACACTGCCAGAAGATAACCTTGCCTAAGAGATATGTAATCTAAAGTTGTAAGGTACGATATTATAATGTATAACAACTAAGGAACAGAAAATTTTACTTTTCACTCACGAAAAATTAATACAAATTGCTCCACTGCTCTATTATGCGTAGTTGGTAATTCGCCAGATGTGGACGAGCCCTTATAACAATGCCGGCGAATGATACACGGCTTGCGTCAGCGTAGTGACATCAGCTACCATGGAAACTGATAAAGTCGCCACTAGTTAGAATTGTACGCGCTAAGATAAATATTTCTATAGCAATCACGACTCGACAAAGATTACAGTACTGAGAAAGGAAACATCAATACTAATTAATTGGCTTATTTAATATCGTTATTCATTTTTACAAGATGCATAGAACACAAACATTTCACAGACATTAGTGGTATTCACCAATCACACGGGGCAGTGCATTTTTTTGCACAGTTGGTAAAAATCAATTTAATTAAAATTTCCATTAACAGTTCTTATTATGATTTTTAAGGAAAGAATAATCCTGTCGATAGAAAAAAACTTATTATTATATATACGTTTATATGAATAAGTGTAATTTAAACTTTGATATGTTAATAGTTTTGTAAATATGTAAGTAAATCAGTAAGTTTGTATTCATTATGTAAATACGTAAGCTTGTTGGCGAGTCGTAAGTTAGTCGGTAGAGTGAGCCACATAAATCAGGTGCGGGCGGACAAGCCCGTGATAATGTCGCGATCGGAATGTCGCGGGGTTTCGGCGTGCAACGGAAACAACGTCGAGTGCGTCCGACTTTTGCCGAGCCGACTCCTGCCTACTGTTGCCTACTCCTGCCTCGTTCGCAAGTCAACGCTACGCTTCATTCATAATTATATTTCATCTCTATTAATTATATATTAATTACAATTATTACACGCAGTATAAACTCTTAACATATTATAACAATCTAAATTAATATTACCAATAAGTTATTATTTTATTTTTATTTATGTAAACCGATTTTTTATGTATGGATATACACACACTGGGTGATATTTCTATATTAGTAAAATTACATAAATACATCCATCCAAACTCAATCATCCATAATATATACGATAAATAATAATACTTCTCGTTGTTTTACATCTGCCTCCGCTAGTTACATGTCTCTTGTAACTAATGAAAACATTTTCAAATAACCTATAAATAAAAGAATCAATGTTGCACATAAATAAACATTTATTATTAATTACATATTTGATAAAACCTGTTTCGTCCGTGAATATACTTTTAAATAATGTGAAAAGTTCAAGGTTTTCTTGAAGTTATACCTCACTAACAAAGATAAGCATTGAGGCATACATCACGCTTATCTCGCGCCCTACCGCGGAACTGCTGACACGATATTGTTTATTCCTGTCCTAGAGGTCTCACGGCTTGAACTAACTTTGATAATCACAACACCTACTCTAAGACTATATATGTGAGGTTCTTGGGGTTTACATCACAAACTGTACTAAAGGTTTGGAAACCGACCCCATGACCATAACAAGCAATGTCCACATTTATAGTTTCTAGATAGATGATAGATCATTCCTATTGTTATAATTTTAGTTTAAGTTTAAATTATCAAAGTCACTGGACACCGTAACATGATAACTGTTCTATAAATATTAGATATGAAATTCGTACTCAAACAAAAGAAGCACGCTATCAACACATGCTTGGTATCACAATAACCAGAGTAACCCTTAAATAAAGGTTATCTATTGGCCAAACATTGACCGGAGTTATCGGGCCCTAACCGGGACGAGTCTGCCAATTTAATTCATAACCCATTAGGGTTTGAGAGAGACATCGGTTGCGGGTAAATCGTAAAATGGAGGCGGGCACGCGATCCGGCCAGTATTCAATTTCATATAGAAACTTATTTTATGCCGCCGAGGTTACCGCGCACGAAAGCATCGCATTGATCACTACTGCCAAAGATTAAACACCACAACAGTTTTAATGTCTTTTAATAACTATAAATAAAATTGACAATGATTCTGATTATGTAATAAATATTGTTTCACCGTCTCGACTTGAACAAGTATAAAGTGTTTAACTCTGAGTTTTCTAAATTCACCTTAAAAACACTACATGTCAAAGGCCCACGAAGCATAACTAGCCAACAGTGTTATATAAGGCGAAAACTTTTTAAACTTTGTTACGAAGAATCTCAGCAACCACCGCGCAGATTTCAATAGTTCGTTTTTATACAGACAATGCTTACACTAACGCCAGGTTTAAGGCTAGATTATATCACGCTGTTAACTTATAGGGTGCGAAAATTGTAAAATAAGTTGGAAGAGAAACTCCGTCGCTTTAGTTAGGCGCCAAAACTATTGTTACTCTTTGAGATGTCCGCAACGTCAATGTAACATGTATTTCGTCGTGAGTAGACATGGCCTAGAGTTGTGATTTGCGTGAACGTTTATAATTTACAGAAAAAGAATAATAAAAAAATGTCTTACTAAGTCGATGGGAACCGCTTCATGCCACGAACTATTTGACTTCTAAAGTAATCTAATTTGTTATGAAAAGTTTCCAAGTTTCGAGAAAATTACGTGCATTTATCAAATAATTGGGTTAAAATTGAACGAAGCAGTTACAAAGTGGTACAATACTTTTTTTAAATACGAAAAATTAATGAGAAATACTCATTTTTAAATAATTTAATTTAAATTAAGAATGTGTGTGTTTTTACTAATGTTACAAACAGTGTCTGTAGTTCGACAAGGATATCTGGTTAGAGAGTTATTACTATCGCGGTTTGTGAGACTGGTAGTATCTAAAACCTACTTAGGTGACAGCTTACAATGATTTTGATAGAGTTTTTAGAAATCGACGCGAGGTCACTAGTGAGTTACCATAATTTTGGTTGAATCGATTGGTCTTTAAATACTTGTGTGATTTAGACAATTCAATCCACAAACTGTTTATATAGTGAACTGCATAAAACGTGTGCAATTACTGCCATGATTTTATATGACTAATTATAACTAGGAAGGGAATTTAAACGCATACGTGTAACTGACGGATTAAATAACTGTCATATATAAATATATGTGTTCATGTTACCTTATATGTACGGACCAAAGACATTTATAAAAATATGGACGTATATTCCGTTGTTTGCACTACCATCGGCGTTGTACTGGCGAATATATTAAATTTACTCATTGTTTTCTCTCAATCAAGTAAAGTCATGTTGAAACGAATGCAATACGATATTGTTGACGGACAATATTTATTTGATTAATATTTTTCGTGAAAATTTTAATGTATAATACCGAGAGCTCCTATCGTATACCACACGTATTTAATGTCAATCAGAAATCGGTGAGGTTTTATTTTAATTGTTTCAGGAATATGACGACTCTATAAACACTTGTTTTTCAGACAACTGAGAAAGGAAAATCCATAAAATTATTCACTATATTCATTATATTACACGAGTGCTTTACAATAAGGTAGCGGTACCGAACAGTACCGCTTTAACATTACGTATAAAATAGTGCACTATTCTACCCACGTGTGAAAGCATCATTTAATATAAAACGTGCGTATTGCGGAAAACATATTACACATATTTCTATTACAAAATAGCATTCACACAAGTGTGCAAATTGAATCGCGTCATAGTCCACCCGACGCATAGAGCTAGCTTTGATACAAGCGTAGAGAATGTACGATACACTTCCAATAGGAAACACCACACGAAATGACATCAATAGACACCGAGAGTTTATCGTTGGTTGCTTCATAAAAAATCAAATAAAAAAAACATTTGAAAAAAAATTGTGTCTGCACGCAAGTCTGCGTTTGTTCCGGGTAATCTTCGAAAGGTCTGCAGCGATTTTGACAAGTCTTTTCCTGGAAGATAGCCGATGTATGCAGGAGTAACTTAGGGTATGTGTTTAGCATCCTCACCGACGAAGTAGCGGTCAATTAATACTAAATAATTTTCGAGGATCTATCCCTATTTTATCCATAATAAATTATACGTAACCTGTATATCTATCTTTAGCATTTTTTCTTTCTTTACTTTTCCGATTTTGTATAGAACTGACATCGCATCGCTCGTATTTATAGAAATTCCACAAGGACGGTGTCGAATACACCATAGGAGTAATTCGAACCTTAACTTTTATAAAATAAAGAAAACGGATTTTTTTTGCTCAATACTATTTTCTTCATAGCAAGAACCTCAGATTTCTACGTCTGGTAAAAGTAATACGTCATATTAAATTCAATATTTTTACATCAAGTCAAATTATTAACAATGACTTTGGAATTTCTTTTGAAGGGTCTTTTAGTCCAAACATTGGTTGAAAAGTTTTTTTTTTAAATTATTTTATTACTGTAATTTTATAGTTTCATTATAAAGTCGCCTCAATTGTTCGGTTCAGTCCGGTCATCTTGATTCAATACAATGTTAAAGAGTCCTCATCGCAACAATAGAGCGTAACGCTCGTCGTTTAAACATTTTCATCAGCAAGCCTTGGAGTTGTTTGTCCACTTAAGCTAAGTACTACAATGTCCTTTAAGATAATCATTCGCTCGCTTTAGTGTAACAATTCGAAGAACTATGACTAATAGTATAACAGACTTTAAACAAACTAATATATACATTTTTTTTAATTAGATTTAATTAGATATATAACCTATAGTCTTACTTTTGTGTAAATATAGTTTAAAGTTAAAACAAGAATTAATATTCAACCAAAAAGTTTATAAATACATAAGGCATCGCTTTTATAAGACCAGTAGTGCCATCTATCCAAAGCACTATTAAAATAGTAAAATGCATCATACTTTCAACGTCGGGCAGCATACCGTTGTGCTAGTAGACAGATAATACACACAAAAGAAAAGATTGCGTCATGAAGTGTAGCGTCCTCTGATTGGTGGACCGAGTTGCGCGCGTCGTTATTTTACTCGGAGCTAAAACCCGCCAATTTTGAGTAACGCACCGAATGCCGATACGCGCCAATTTAAAGAATGACAACTGATCATTCTTTATAACCCCGCCAAATTCGATAATACTAACACACAACTCTTTAACAAAATTGAAACGAAGAAGATTCTTTTATAGTCTAATCTTGTTTTGTAAACGATTAATAACTAATAAACTTTATTTTTACAGCACCATCTATTAACAAGAAAAAACAATATTTAAGGCGATGTTCCGATCCGCTGCGTTCATAGGATTTTGTATCCTTACAATTTCAACTAAAGCAGATATTACAAAATATTTCAGAGTACTGATGTAATATAAAAAGATGAGTGAAATAAAAAGACATCTATTCGACTTCATTATGAAATAAAGTCACATTTAAAATTAAATGGGGTAGCGTCATCGCTATAAATCTTTATTTCGATACGGCAGACAACAAATGAACTATGTAAGCGATGAAATAATTGAAACTGGCAAAAGTCATCATAATAAAGCTGTTACTGCGAAAACCATTACCACTTTAATGGCTTTAACGAATGATCTTCAAATTGAAATTCTGTCGTGATAACGCTACAAAAATAACCGTCGACTAGTGTCCAGCCTGTTAACAATTATGAACAAATTGATGTACATGTAACATTTGTTCAATTCCTTACTTTGTCCATTTAATTTATCATTCCCGTCCCGATTCACTCCACTAAAATTCTCGGAATACGTTTTTTTTTTAATTAAATTATCCTTTAAATTTATTAACGTGATAATATCTAGCCTAAAATCTACCGTAAGTATAGAGCTTGTTAGTACACAAAGATTTATTGAAATTTGGGTCGTGGTTGCTGAGATCATACATTACAAAGTTCGAAAATATTTACAAAAAATTATGCATTAATATCAGCTCCATTGGAACTGAGAAGAGAATCGCTTAGTAACAAGGATGATCTCATGTGAGCGAGCTTGAACTAATTGATTGGTTTAGCTTACAATTGTTGTGGTACTTGAAGTCTGGATCGCTACATATCTACTTGACATTCCATACAGTAGAAGCAAAACAGGCAGCCAATGTGACCACCAATCATAGTTAATTATCAAGCTATCAGACATAATATAGAACATTAATTAAAATTTTATTTGAAAACGTAAAGTAGACATTCTAGTCTGTTAACAGGTAGCTTGACAGCTGATGGGGCCACAGAGTCCTGGAATGATGCTCACGGGTAGGTTGACGCAGCGTGGGTAGGTCTCAC
>JAODUI010000025.1:1001389-1030855 GCA_027563995.1 Papilio gigon
CCATTTTGATCATTTTCGTTTTGCGACAAGATTCTAGTGTGGCCAGATAAGTTTGGCCATGAATTGTTTACTCTCATTGTGTGACAGTGGGCAGACAAGGGCTGTCGATGATGATGATGATGATTGTGTAACTTAATGGAATACAAATAACATAAAATCTCACTTCACTTAACGTCAACTTCATATTTAGGTACGACAGAAAAATGAAATACAAAAAGGCAGAGACCAACTGTCGGCGGCTTATGAGACAAATCTCTGATAGATGGTAATCGCTATCGGCATGGAAAGACCCAACGAAGATGAAGAATTTAACATCTGAACAAAACACGAAGAATTAATCATATTTTGTCGGTGACACAAAGAGAAAATGAATCATATAAATGATTATAATTTAGATAGAAGGTAAAGTTCATCCTCGGGGTAACAGATCACGATTCATAAATAAATCGTTGGACAACGCGGCAATTAGAGTATGGGGAGACGAGTGCTTGGAGGATTTCTTGGCAATTTCGTATAGTCCAACATGATCCTCGCCCGGGCGGGAACAACGCGCCGCGCAACTTAACTACCCCAAGGGTTGCCGACCGTTAATTTCAAATTTATATGACTTTATAGAACAGAATTTTATATACGTACCATACTACACGTATTATTATCTTAAGGTGGATACGTTGCACAACAAATTTCAAACATTTTCAGTACACTGATTTCTTCAAATATTGGTAAAAACAAAATTTTATAGTTAACAGTTCATTTCGATTAATGACAGTCCTTACATAGTGTAGTCCCCGAATGTTAAATGAATTGATAGACTACTTCTATATATTTACGACATCACTAAATAACTGTTCTAAACAGATATTTATTACTATTCAAGAAGTGACGGATCTTAAATGATACAATTCAAAGTATATTGAGTTACTCAGACAAACGTTTGACCCACTCAATGCAACGCTGGCCGCTTCAAACGAATTTCTCATTACGAATAATCGTAAACCTAGTAAGAATTTAGATCATTGCATCTCAGGGCATTGTTTATTAGAACAGTCAAGCTGGTTTACCAGTGTTTTTGGTAACATTTTTAATTTCCTAAAATATAAATAAATAAAAACATATATAAATATTTATAGTGCACTGGATGCCGGCGGCACAGGACCGGTCATCGTGGCAATCGATGGGGGAGGCCTAAGTCCAGCTGTGGACAACGTTAGGCCGATAATGATGATGATGATGAAAATATAAATAATTAAATTTCAGTAATTACACAGTATCATACTAATGTAATAACTTAATATTTTTATTAGATTATATGCGAATATTTTAAAATACTGTCCAAAATAAATAAAGGAATATTAGCACAAAACACATCTACGGATATGATACAAAAGTGTTTACATTTATAATTATTTTTGTCGGTAACATTTAGGCTAAGAAAACAGTGTTGCCATGTTGCTTATGCCGCGGTCAAACGAGACGCGTGATGTTTGCTCCATGTCGAAACCTCAAACTATAATGCGTGTTTAAAATACATTCGCCACCTAAATAGCAAATTAACAGTTTCGCCGAAAATTTATAAATAAATACGAATCTTAAAGTGAACCCAACTCCAAATGTCAGAAATGGAAAAATTCACAGTCTGTCCAGTCAATTTGAGACACACAAAGGAAAAACGTACAAATATTAATGTACATTACAATCTACTAATCACAAACCCTCTATATTTTAATATAGAATCCCTGATATTACAGACAACCTATAGATGGAGTGTTGCATACAAGTCTGAAGTCTAATAGTAAGGCAATTTTCAAAATGTCATTCTGTATTGTGAATGACAACACAGGGCAAATTGGTCCTGGAAAAAATCCATTTTTGTGTTCTAAATTACGGTATACATACTTGATAATATTTTATGTAAGACTGCATTTCAATCAAAACAAAGTTACGATTATTTGGTTCCAGTAAAGTCGCTTGTTTTACGTCTAGCTAAATCATTATATTCCCTGAAGAAACTAAACTAAAAGTTTGTAAGTACATATGTAGGAACGGACATAAGACTGAAATCCTCACTAGTTATATAAAAGAGATACTCAAAAGAAAATCTAGGATACTGGGACTAAGCTGGAGAGCTTATCACTCTGTCTTAAATCTGAGAAAGAATATTAGATTTGATACTTTGAAACTGAAACATTCATTTTAGTTTTCTTCTAATAAACTGAGATAAAATTTTATTAAATGATATTTAAAAAAAATTACTTAAAAAAAACTTGTTTTTATTCATTATTATTGTTTAAGCTAATTGTAATCAACAGATGGCGTTGTATAATTTAGAATTTTCATTGTGACGTGATGTGATTGTGTTCGGAGATATGATTTAGTCGTTATCGATAGTAAACTGTAAATGCTGTAAATATAGTAGTGCAAAGTTATATCAAGTGGGTCATATTCTGGTCCGTTCTTACAATAAATACTTAACCAATACTTGAAATTCCTCTAATGAATAATTGGACATTCAAAAGTCCATGTTTCAATCGCAAGTTAAGTTTGACGAGAAAATGAAGTCAAGTCTATTAGCAGAATGTTTTAACAGAACAGCTTCTGTTAATGTTTTTACGGTAACATTTTAAATTTACCGTAAAATATTGAACCGCGACCCCGCGGCAAAGGAAGCCCGCCATATTTTAGGATGGTTTTACATCATTATTGTGTATTGTAATTGACGCTCCAGCATTCTAATTGTTTTCTCAATTAGTAACGTTTTATTATTGATAATTAGAAAGGGGAATTGAATGGCAACTGAAATTTTAAAACTAAACCAGATAGCCAGAAGTACATATTCTGCGAGCTTAAATTGAATGTGAATTTATTAAAAAAAAAATAATTCTAATAATTTAGCTATACACACAGACTTGATATTTTAAGTTTGCTATAAAAATATATGACGGTTGAGTTACGTTACTGTACAATCTCTCTGCCGTATCTGTTTTGTAAAAGAGAATGAAATTGATGACATGTACAAGAGTCGCGATAGTCGAAGACAGTTTAAATTTACATGTAAGGAGTACGCAGCGACTAACAAATGGGGTAGTAGGGCGAAGGGCGAAGGGCGACTTGTTCAGATGTCAGACTCGAGCGCTCTACACCCTGTCTGCTCACACAGCCCTCCTCGCAAACGCAAGGGATCCCAATTAGATTTTTCAAATGTTTTAAAAAGCCCTGACGTTCAAACTATTATATTAGTATGTTAATTCATATTTTTAGAACAGTATTGAAATTAAAGAAGATTGAGAGAAGTAAATTTCATCCATCTTACTAATATAAATAAGAAACTTTGGATGGATGGATGTTTGTTACCAGATAAATTTAAATTGCGATGTTTTTTTTAATTCTGTACGGACTTCCACTGAGAATTTTATTATTTATTAAGTATTTCAAAAATGGGTTAATCAAAATATATATACAATGAAAAATAATTTTGTATTCTTAGTTAAAAATTTGTAACAAAACGAATCGTTAATTTTTTTATAATGTTTCAACCCGATGACAGCAGTTTTTACATTTAAAAATGATGAAGTCCGAATATACTTGTTAAAGGCTGAGTAACGTTGTACGACAGGAAATTATTATCAATACATGTAAATAAGTAACGCAAATAAAACCAGATGTTTCCTGCCCGTGTCCCAGGCCTTGAAAACGATGGCCCAAAATCTATGAATAATATTTATATTGTAACCACACGGTATACGATAGCGATGATAATAGAACAAGTCCAATCAAATATGGTGCCGATGTGATAGCATTTAACAAAAATATAGCTTACTGTACGCCTACTACATTTTCTAAACAGAATAATTGCATTTGTTTTACTTCTTAGCCGTTTTTTTTAAACAAACAAGACTCTAATCTTTTTATTTAGTTAAAACAATGTTGTATTATAGTAGAAGTTTATCAGGGCCGGCAACAGAGGCGCTGCAATCGCGGTAAGTTCTCGGGAAAACAAAAGACAGCTGCAATAAGACAAGGATCTTGTCAGACTTTTTTAACGGCAGGGGGCGCTAGCGAATTGGCATAATTTACTTTGACTTATGCCCATCGGGCCACATAGCTTTGTGTGTCTACAAGTAGTCTTATTGACATCGCGAAGGCGTCATAATGTCATTGCCAATACAGCTTGTTAACACACGACATTGAGAGAGCCAGCGCCCTCTAGGGACAAAGTTTATATAAGCTTATTAAAATTCTACTCGCCATCGTATATGTTATGCAAAGACATTTTTTTTAAATAATCAAACCGCCCTCCTGGCCACTACACTACGGAGTAGTTACAATTTGTACACGTAATATTTGTTTTTTTTCCCACCTTTGTAAATAACATCGAGAGTACAGTATAAAAGTTATTTAATTTCATGTTAAACGTTCAAATTGTTTGTGAGAGTCGCAACAATACATTTCACGTCGCGCTGCTCCTGAACTACAGTTGGAAACAGCAAATAGCAAACGGATCAAATAAGAACTCAATGCGCTTAAAAAGTTATTACAGAATGTTCTATTACAAACATGCTTGTTGTTTTCAACAGACCGTTTACACGCTTTCGCATCGCTTTATTGTTTCTCAGTTTTACTGTCGTATTTTAAAAACTAAGTCTAGTTGCGATGACAAAGTTTTATAGGCATTAAGATATACGGCTCATGACAACGGTAAGTTTTTCAATTACCCGTGGTTTTTTTAATTTGGAATTGTTTATAACAAAAGAACTTATTGAATTTATTATAACAAAAGAACTACAGACTATATCGATTCCATTTGAATATTTAAAATGAATCCCCTTTTAGTAAATCGAAAACTAAGGTTTTTATATTAACGCTTTATGAAATTTAACAGGAATTTATTACATTTCAATAAAATAAATTGAAACCGTATAATTCGATATAATCTCAAATCGAATTCCGTTAATTGTACAACCAGGTAAATAAATTGCAGTGAAGTTTTTAAAAATAAGTACTATTACACGAACATTTCAAAATTAGTATTTTTCATTTGCTTTAAGTAATTTAATTAGTGTAGTGTAAGTTTAAAATGTAGTAACCGTTAGTTGCCCCACAACTTACAATGTGCCAGTCCGTTTTTAAATTCCTGTTTCCATTCAAACTAAATATAACGCGTATCTGTTTTTTGTAGGCAAAGGGCGAACGACGCTGGTTCGACCTCGTACGTTTCGTAGAAACCAGATATCTCGTGCTGATGTATTGAGTAACAGGAATTCTTTAGTTATATATAACATAAACAACGATAAACATATTCAAGAAGTTGTTAATTTATTGCAATGCGTTTAGTTTAGGACTATGTTTTTTTTTAATACTGGGAATTTTTGTTAATTTACTAATAATACTTTTAACACTCCAATGAACGTCTAGGATTGTGGTTGGATATGAATGGCGGGATTAGAACTTTCGACCCCGTGATTGGTAATCCGTAACATCGACCAATGGTCTATTGGCACTTATGACTATTGTTTGATAAGAACAGTTACAATGTGCTAGTTTTAGGGCACCGTTGACTAATGTATGATGTGATTGGGTCGTTCTTGAAATAATTTATAAGAAAATAAACACTGTTGCTGACGTCTTATGAAACATTAAAATTAAATAGAACTTAATATTAAATAGAAAACTGAATTCTACTTATCCATTTAATTTACAGTCGTAAGTATACAAATGAAATTAAATGTAATCTATTTAGATGGCATTACAAAACATAAAATCATTAGTCGTAACACAATAGAATAGATAAAAACGGTGACGGCGGGGAATATATCCACTTAAACGAGAATAATTAAATCGCAACTTGATATGGTACCCATTAATTTCGGCTCGGCCGCAAACAGCGCACTTCGCGGACTGCTGCATACAAACTTTCCAAGCGCTTCTAATGCTTTTATAATATTTGAAGCAAAGATTTAAATGCGTAGACACGACATTGAAACTAAAAGCGAATCGTCCCCGCGGAGTTTACGTTTTAAATTCATTTCTACCCTTTCATTTATTTCATTACTTAAGTATTTTTCGGAATGGAGAAAATTAACTTCATTAATGAATTTATTTACCTACTCAAAACCAGTGTCTTAAAATGTTATAATTGCTGGTCGCATTTTTTTTTTCATTATAGACAAAAATTAAAATATCATTCGGGGTTCGAGTCGGATGCGGAAAGCGGAGGACAGCGTGCTGGGGAAAGGCCTATGTCCATCAGTGGACAGACAGGACTGATGATGATGATGATTCGCGTCTGCAGACAAAGGCTGGTGCAGATGAGTTATTTATTCTTGCTATAGTGGGGACACATTTTTCCGCCACGAAGTTGTTGGACGCGAATGACCGTCCGCTTCCTTTAGCAGTAGTACGCCATGGAAACCCGCCATTAGACTGATTTACATATATGAAATACAATCTCAAAACAGGTTGGTGCGATGAGTGCAGTATAATCTGTACTAACAAGCCACCACTCGGATATTCCTGACCAAGCACTCAGTATATTGCTCGCCTAAACAGATGACTGCGTTTTGTATATCGACGCATCATCAGAGAATTGTTTTTTTACAAATTGTAATGTTTCTGCCGCACTTCCATTCCTAAAGTGGTCTTAGTATATGTTCAAATTCATAGATATATTCAAGTAACCAACTCAATTAGTATTTGAATTTTTGGAAACTTTTACAGATAGAGCCTCCAATTAGTCTTTGCCAGCGACTTAGTTTGCGCGGAAAAAACTGTATTATACAAGGCGTTATTCCAGACAATAATCTGTCTTTGTGCCGTTTTAGAGTTACCTGTTAACAAACACCTATCTAGACTTTGGTATAAGTAAGATTTAAGTAAGATTAAGCGAAATGTAATGAAGGCATTCGTAAATTTCCGTTGCGTAAATATATATTGCCTTCGTTTTCATTTTCCTTAAAAACTGAGATGATAATAATATACTTGTACACGAGTATCTAATCGCCAGTGTAAACTCACGCTGTGAAGTTCAAGTGAGAACTACACATTTACGATTATTGGTTCCATTACTTATCATTTAAATTTTGTCTCCGGGATCAATTGAAGCTGGAAAGGCAGGAGTCAAGGGAGAATCAATCAATTGCTGTCGACGTGTATGAAATTTAAGTGAATTGTAGGAGCCAACGAACTAATTCGTTTGTATATCTTTCAATGTGAATTCAAATATACCAATGACCATGACGGACTGAGCATTATACAACACGATACTCGAAAATCGATCAAAATTTGAAATCATAGTTCTTTAGGTACACACATTTTAATTTTGTAGAAACGCGTGTTAACTTTTGTACTTTGTAAATGTATGCTATGTGATATGTTAAACTCCTAAATAATCTAGTACTTGGCGTCTTCATTAGAATAATCACGGCATGAAAATAAACTGGAAGACTGGATTTTTTTTTTAAATGGGTATCGTGGTATAAGTCAGACGGCGTCGTCGGCCGAGTGTCCTTTGTCACGGCGCTCGCTGTCAGCTACCAAACAATTGTTAAAGATTTCCACCGCCGTACCTCTACATAGCTCGCACTTTAATGAATTGTCTTCGTACTGCAGTTTGTAAACACCACACTTAGCACCTTTGAATGCGTGCACTACCAAATAATTCCGACATTTTACTCTCGTAATTTTACATACTATTAATAGCTGTCTAGTATGATGTAAAACCAATCTGTGTCATGATTTTTGAATGCGTGTGCGTGGGAATTCGCTAAATGTACATTAAAAAAATTGTAATTGACGTCAATAAGGTCATTTGTAATATTCCCTTAATGTTATGCATTAAGGGAATATTACAAATGAAACAATTTTTTCTCCAAACTAGGGTGGGTACTCTGTATTATGGACGTGTTGGTAATCGCATGATTTTCCATTGAAATATTAATCTAAAATATTTGTGTGATGTACCCTAAATGTTCGCAAGATATCATTTTTATTATTAGCCTAGAGAATTCTCTAATTTGCCTATAAATTCATTTGTGAAGGCCGCTTCGGGTCTGCATTGAAATGATGTAGACCTAATTGTGCGTGATTCATGACATTGTACGATGTACACGTGTATAGAAATCTTAGTACAGATATTATTGACAGCGCAAGTTTAATTCAAAGCGTCGTTACCCGTTTTTTAGATTGCAGTGCATCTTGTATCGAGACATGTCTTTTCTCACATTGTCTTTATAAAAACTGAGACGACACAAATATCGCGGCAATCGATCACATGTAGGCAATGTTTTGTTCTATTTTACACTCGACATATTAGCTCGACACTTGATATGTTACTTGTTATTTAGAAACACGTTGACTTGTCATATTATTTGATTTTAAAACATAAAATTTTAATTTATATTTTTAATATTATTTGTAATTGTAGGTATGTAAGCAGTAATATAATACTAAGAATTTCAGTTCAAAATGTACATTTTGCGGTATACACAGTCGTTATATTAGTTGTGTAGCAAATGTACATTTTGTTCAAACGATAAGCGAACTGTGCTAGCAGATAATGTTAGGGACGTTGAAACACGTCGGGTAACGCTCTATTAAACCTCAACTCTGTGACTGTTCGTATGATTGACACTGCGTACTTTTAGGTACCGTACAGACGTCACGTAGACGCAAACTGTTTCATTTTTTTTCCCAAAGAACAAAAAGTATGAAAATATGAAGTATGCTCAGTTATGATGACAAAGCAAATTGGGCCTTACTCGAATTTCGATAAATCCACTCACCACTCAGTACAGGAGTTACTTGTATATTGATTAATGATAAGAAAATTTCTACAGCTTTTTTTTTTAATCCGTGAATGGATCGGTGGATTGGATTGGGTCTAATTTATCACAAGAATAAATGGATTTATCAATATTAGATGAATGCATTAGGAGACCGGCACAGAGTAATGTAATGACACACTGTGTTTAAATAACTACAGATTACTGAAAACATTTATAATGTAATTTAAAAATTGGTGAAAAATAAAGTGGCTTAATAAAGAAAAATATAGTATAAAAGGCGTTCAAATTATGTAAAATAGTTTATAACTAATCTTCTCTAAAGAAAAATAATGTACATAACTTTGTTTGCCCACCGCTGGACATAGGTCGTTCAATGCATTCCACAGTATGCACTCCTTCCCCGCGTAACGACTTCCTACGTAATCATTAATTAATATACTACGTTCAGTTCAGTGAACTAGAAACAATATTACAATTAATTACCTTTGTAAAGCATCATATAGCAGATAAGCGATGTTCTTTTGTTAAATTAACCTTTGTCAAATCTACTGTTATGAAGTTGAATTAAAAATAATAATACCTCAAATTATTAAATTATTTAAGTCGTATTGTTTTATGCTAACTATTACATCGTATTATGTTGAAAATTGTCATTTGTAAAACAGTTTACAAAAAACGTTAATATTCCAATGTTATTAAAATATACAAAATACAAGGCGTTGTAACGTACGATATAATTGCGTCGATCAGGAGACGTAAAGCCGTCTTGAATCGCGACAGATCTTGTATAAGTGAGCTCTTAATGCCCCCTTTCGGTGCTACAACGGATTATCATTTGCCACGACACAGAACAAAAGTGCACACGAAGATTTTCCATTAAAGTTCCTTGTTTTTTTTTTATTCACTTTAAATTATAACATGAACGCGTTTACTCTCTGATATTTGGAATGACAAGATTTAGTAGTTAATCTCTTAGTGTAGTTTTCTTACAGTACGATAGTGTTTCCGATGTTTTTTTTTTACGTTTTAATTTGTTCCAATTATTTGACGTCTACCCTTTAAGAAGTTTTACATCTAATAGTCTTTAAGAAACCAAGTTTCAGATAATAAAAAGATCCATACATAGTAATATATTGGAGGAAAGATTTGATTTCATGTTTTACGAAAACAGCTAATTTGATTTTGTGAATTCAGTTACGCATACAAAAAAAAAAGTTTCGAGAGCAAAGTCGGGTCGGATGCATAGTAATGTTATAAATTACAGTGGCCATTAAGAATCTGTTGACTAATTTGACAACCTCACTGCTAAATGTCTGGCAAATATATAGGACATCACTAGAGCTGTATCCTGTGATAACATTACTGAACACTTAATATATACTTAATTTTAACCGCTCTATACTTCATTCCAACGGGATACAGTACCTGTAAAATAAAAGAGAATAAAATGTAATTAACATAGTTTAGATTTATTTTGTAGTTTATAATATTACTCAAGAATTATATTACAAAAAGTTTCGTGAGATATATCACTATACTACTTAACTCGTATGTAGATCGGCGTCGGTACTAGCCGATAGGTGAATAGTCATTTCACTCACCCTGACGGGTCTGAACCTAGTCGGTACGTACACCGACCGACGCGTGAGTCAAGCTGTTATTATGAGTAGTATTACATTAAAAAAAAACCATTAACGTGTAAATATAAATGTTAAAAATGTACAAAATAAAAAGAGTGAATGCAGCTCTATGTAAATCTAAATCTGTACAGAGGGGTTGTGTGTAATAGCTCATGAAATGTATGGAATCAAGAGGAGGCTGCGACGACGCGACCGGCGACAAGTAAATACTCCGGCACGCCGAAGATTCATTGTCAACTCCTAATTCCTTTTCGGATAAAAGAACTTTGCTTTATCAAAGGGAGATATCTTCCAGCTGTACACGCTTATGTATTGTTTTAAATTGCGTCGTTTGAGGCCAAGCTATATTTTGCAGGTCGAACTAAAACATCGAATACGCAAATACTCTTTTCGTAATACTTCTTTCATTACTGGCATAGTATAATTTTTCTTTTTAAATTTGTAATAATTTTTAATTACCTACTATGCTAATTCTTACAAAGTTTGAGCGAATCACGTGGAATTCAAACTCACGTTTTTCTTAAGTAACCAAATTTCTTATTCGACTTAAATTTCGCAACTAATTAAGCTTACAGTTTCTTGGAATAAGAACTAGAGATACATAGATTGAATATCCCGGTCTATTGAAAAATTGAGTTATTACGAAAAATATTGTGTTCACGTGAAAGAACGCGTAATCCGCTCAGAGCAGCGTTCGGACCTTTATAGAGTTACTGGATAGCGCACGAGAGATAATGACGAGGCATTCATCCCTCAGGAGCGTCGGGACTCGTCTTAAATGCCGACATCTACCGGCATAAATAGACGTGATCGCAAAACATCGGACCTAACACTAATTCTACTGGAACTGACACGCCGAAATTTTATTTACGGTCAACAAAATATAATCCCTTCCCACTTCGAATAGCGTACAGCAAACCGTCTACCATTCAGCATATTTCTTATAGCTGACAGCTATCCATAAAATTGCATTGCGACTGTCATAAGTTACCATGTAGGAAACAAAAGTTACCTTTTATATATTGAACTAGCGACGCGTACGACTTCGCACCTTTCTTAATTAAAGGAGGTTAAAACAGTTTTACACTTAATAACCTGTTGATCAATTTTTAAAGTATTTTTTAATCATCCTTATCACGATCCTGGCAAACCTCTTTCGTTTTTGCGTACGAATACAAGTAGGCACACGTCATATGGTTTAACTTCATTCGTCATCGCCTAATCAATCAAGCGTTCTCATTTTTTAAATTACCGTCATTAAAACATTTGCAAACTATTTTAAAGTCTTACACGTGATAATCTTCTTTAAAATTTATTATATTTCAACAACATATATTACTCATATCTTCCATTCGTCTCCGGGCTCCATTTTTAATGCAAATTATTTTTTACAAAGAGGCGATAGAATTCGAACCGATAGCCAGATCGGTAGTCCGTCCTGTCTATCACTAGGCTTTTGGCGTTTCGAGCGATTTACCAACGGACTAATAAAATACCGAGTAAACACCATAGCGATAAACTACCTATAAAAAGCGTTACAAGACGTTGTTTACTACATTTCTAATATTTATAGTCTTAAACTTTAACACTAAAAGATTATTTTTTGTAAAACGTGCATTATGACCAGAAGGTTATTAAAAAAAATTAAACATTAAATGATTGGCCTAATTGGTATAAATAGGTATGTTTCCGCGCTTAAACAAGTTTCGGATTTTCCTTACGTCTACTTAAAATTACAATTAATGTTTTCAGTATGGTGTCGCCTAAGTCGTTTTGGGAACTTTATATAAGTCACATTGATATTTATAACATTAAATGATGTCACTACAAACTGGAATGAAACAAGATGGCCAGAGATCGCTAACAAGAAATAACTATACATTACAGTAGATTCTGCGAAGTCTAACAATGGAATAAGATTAAATTCTATTAAATAACTCTGAACAGAGAAGTACTAGATTATTTTTGTGTTAACTATCTTGAAAAAAGAAAAGTATTTGAATTAAAATACATATATTCATATCGTAATGGCATGTCCGTGTCATGCGCCGGCCTGGGTATTAGGAGCATTGTTATTCGACTGGGAGATCAGAACCCGTGTTGTACAAATTTTTGCAGCGGCCCCGCTTTTGCAATTTAGATTGCAACCCTTCTAGTTTGCGATGACATACGGCTACCATATTCTTTTATAATAAATGTAATAGTCACCAAATGGCCAACTTAAATTTCACGTATAATAATAGCAGTTCCATAGGTAACTAGTTTTTATCTCCAACACAGTAAAGTAAAAATGTATTATAGATAAATCGATTCCTATTCATAAAACAACTTAGAACAAACTTTCTGAAAGCCTGAAGTGCAGTTCAAAAAGTTAGAAAGCAGTCAATAAAAGTATCAAAACATCGGTAAGCTGCCGCGGGGACATTCAGGGATCAATCAATGTGCTATCGTGCGGGTAGCGACCGCGGCGTTAAGAGGCGTTCCTTGTCCACGGCACCGCTTTCCGTTCCGACGTCATCCAGCCCGCATTGAGATTGATGTTAGGAACGAAGCGTGGAGTCAGCCTCCCGCGGAATACTAAGAGGGGGGCCTTCCTTGCCCAATTAGACCGACCCCTCCGCGTTCTGTCCCGCTTCGATCATGCCATCCGACACTACGCCGCATACAAAATTACCGCCATATTTTTCATGTAAGCCCTGCGATCAAAGTATCGTCGAACGGCCAACTTGGACGGTCCGCGATCTTTCAACGCTATTATGTGGCCTAAGTGGATTTTGTATTTTGTTCCGTTCGCTTGCAGCTTCTCAAGTTAAACTGACACTATTCTACCACGGACTTTAACTGCATTGAACATTTTATAACATAACATATTACTTATTTGTTTTTTTATTCAACAGGATCCTTTGGGAAAACGAGAGCAAAAGTTGTAGATCTGCGATCTCAAGATAGGTCATTCAATCCATGCAAAAGCAGCTAAATGACGTCTTCTCAGTGTACCTAAAATAATACTGAGATTTTTTTTTATAACAAGTTACTGAAATACGTTCAGGTATTAAATTCAACATTCGTTACTTTTCGACTTACATCAAAGCATTTATTTAAAAATCTATTTAAATTTTGTGGCTTATATTAAAAATATGAATTTTATTAAAAAAAAACGATAAATAATGCGGTATTGTTACAACCGAGCGGGCACAAGTGGAATAAAGTTTAAAAACAAGCAATATAATTCGGTCCGTGGGCGTCGTTCCCGAGCTGCGCCGTTTCGTTAAACCTGCTAATTAGCCTAGCTTTTAAGGGCGTAGGGGGGCGCGTGTGTAGCGAACAATAAAAATACGCTTCCGTTAATTAGCAATAACCTAATATCGCGAGATAATATGTCGCACTTCATTTCGTTAAGTCGTTAATGCGGCGATTGTCCATTGTTAGCAACTGCGACACTCAAAGTCATTTAACAGTTCCTTAGGTATCAACTTCCATACAATCGAGCTATAACTTTCAAGTGAATAAAAATGAAAACTTCAATACTAAGAATTAAAGTGAGTAATTAAGTTACTTATGAAGATATAGTGCATTCATGTGTAGAACAGAGAAATGTTGCAAGGTCAGTCATGAAAAGGTAGTTAGTGAACTTGGAGGTTGTGTTTTCAGTTGCATGTTTATTGCACTCTGTGTCAAACGTACCAACAGTAACGTAATTTTTATTTGTGTCTAGAGAGCTTTTTAATAGAAAAGCTCGTCTTTGCTACAATAACAAAGGATACGATTTTATTCGATCGTGTAATCTGTGACGTATGATTGTAACACTCATTTCCTAACCGTCTATCCAGGTATATATCTTAAAATAAAAATCAGTCTCCGGCGCCTATTCGTTCCATTTAAATCACGAAAATAGTTTGACTAAAAATCAAATTCCAGGAACGAAAAAGGAATCGATATTTTTAATCAAAACGTAACATCGAATGCTGCGTTGCTAGAAATTGCAACTTTCACACATCAAGTGTTGGATAGATTGCTTATTTGTGAACAATTTAAATACCGTTCGCACTATTCTAGGTCTGTTTACGTTGACTCGGTATGACGTTGTATTTTAAATTTAGCGTCTATTAGAAGGATTAAGACGGGTTCTCACTGGGCCGTAACAGAATACAACAGTAAAAAATATAATAACAGTGTAAAGGACGCTATACACGCGCAGCTTCAACCATCTATTGCAAATATCAGGGGGATACCTTTGTTTGTTCTAGAGATACGTAGTGACAAATCATTCATCCGTCTGAAGCAGTGGTCGCAAACCGCGGCCTTTTCGAATTACGTACATATTTCGAAGAAAAAAAAACTTTAGTAGAAACCACAAATATTTTCAATAAACTTTAAAAAGAAATATTTTCAGTTTCTTCAAAATAAAAAAAAAACTTATATCTACAGGGAAACGTTTTAACAGCTCATAAGAAAATTAAACTAATTGGTTGTGTCAATTACTCAGTCCAAGATTGTGCGGCTCACAGCGATACCTCACACTGTCCTATTTGTCCCTTGGATAGAAAAGTATGACGACCATTGATCTAAATATTAACATTTATTATATTGTAAGTAGTTAAATAGAGGCTCGGAATATTTTACAGAGAACGTATTTACTGAGTGGGATCATTTACATCTTTCTAGATTAGTCTACGAATATATCGATCTGTTAGAGCGTCGCTATTGTCACGTTCTCTGTCCTCAATACGTATTAAGAATAAGGAGACACCGACAGCTTCGCGGAGGATGTCAACAAGGTAAGATACGTCTCTACACGTTGCGGTGGAAGAACGTAAGATATGATCTTATACGATACAAATAGGGTATTTATTATTGAAGAAACAAGTCGACATTTCTTCTATGAAACTTCGCAGGAAATGAATATTTATATTTCAAAATCGTTCACATTAACTCGGTTCAAATGTATAAGCATACTAACAGAGTTACTTATCCTTGAGAGACTATTGTGATTATCTATCTTTATTCTAAATTAGGCAGTTGGTAACACTGACTCGTTTCGGACCATAAACAATAGACAATGAACTCTTCAAGTAAATACGATCGTAAATTTTATGTCATTATGATATGAAACGGTCAAGGCTTAAAATGTTCAAATAAAGCATTAGATCTGTAAGCTATACACATAATATAGAGCACATAAGTGAGGTGAAAAAAAGCCTCTGGAAAACTTTTCTTAGCGTAACTTCATAAAATGTTGTCAATACAAAAAGACGTAACTAAATAGGTTATGGCATTAACTATGTGTATTTAATATAGAACAAAACGCAACTAGTCGTCAATAAACATAGATATTTTAAACTGTTAAAATAAAAATGCTACTAAGCTTGTTTAGGGAAAAAATATTTTATAGCCATGACTTCATTTCACTATGCTGGTCTCATTAAGTCATCGTCGAATTTAAATGTTACAAAACGGGACGATTCAAAAGTAGGACATGTGTCACTGAATTAATTGTGAGAATGGTCAAATATATTACGTTGTATCTTATTTGAGGAAATGTCTGAAGCTTAAAGCATTTGTCAGTTTTAATTATTTTATCTATACCAGAATAACTTAACATATATGATCCATTATCCAAACGGCCGGTTAAATATGCCAGATTGTTTAATCTGAATTTGTCAGCATAATATATTTCTTCCCAAAGTATTAGACAATAACATGTTACCCAAAACTATCAGAATATAAACCAAAACATGTAATTATTTTAATACGCCAAAATAAACAACTTAAGAAATTCATCATTTTCTACGTAAAATTAATTACATTCGTAACCAAATAGTTTTCAGTCATTTTTGGATACGTCCCATATATTTTATAGAATGAATACACCAAATCATTGAATTTAACACAACTCGCTTCACATTTCAATATCGGTTTTTGTTGATTTAGCGAATAAATAACCAGTATTTATTTACTGTAGTCACAAGATCTGCATTTGCCGAATACTATTAAAAACATATAATTAAAAAACACACACACACAAGTAATAATTTAAAAACTCAATCAAAGAGATAAACTGAACGACTAATTAGGCCGTTAATACTTTTCCGTTTTATATCTTAATCACTATAAAATACGTTATTCATCAATACTGACATTTACTACTTTGTTAATAGGATTTCATACAAGATCTCATTGTTGGTCATTAAGTGCTGTACCAGATATAACAAAAGTATTTGGTGGCGCCATTGCGGACGATGACGAAATCTTTCCTCGAACGTGGCATCGTGCTCAGACGCCACGCGCAAACTAACGCGTCTTTTTTATACTGGTCTGTAGGTATTCCATAAACTAAAAATTTTATTAGTTTGAACACGCTTATCTTAATAAGAGTCCGATATGATTTTTTTTGCATCTGACGTCGATATAACAGGCTTACTATGCGATGACAACATATTGGACTGTATCAGTTAACTAGCAATGTTTTTTTCAACTATTTATTTGACTTGCCAACAAAATGTGTTACATTAAATTTTGAAGCGCCACTAGACTAATAGTTAGGGATACGGACTAGCGGTCGTGGGTTCGAAACATATCCTAGCAGAAGCTTTTTCAAGCTTACCTGGAATGATTATAAGAAATATTAGTAAATTAACAAAATTTCACTTACATTTGAATAAATAAAATTACATGCAGAAGTTGTATAATATTCAAGAATCTAAACATATTTAATGTACAATAAACACAACATTATAAACAATAAAGAGAACAAATACAAAACTGTTTAAATAACATTATAATTACATTTAAGGAGTTAGAAATTACGTCATTAAACTTCGAGAGATTTCTAAAGAAAGTTACGTACATTCGTTTATTAAAAATCTAAATAGGTGTCGTTACTAATAATTGACGGTAAATAAGCAGCAGCTAAATGATCATAAAATAATTAATAAACTATTACTCGTATAATTACTAAAATTCGCATCTACAGTGTTTAATAGCATAACACACGGTAATACCGACACTGTTACCTCACAACTAAACAATAGAGGAATATTAATTTACAGAATTAACTTGAACGCGAACGTTTAAGAATCGTTTAGTTAATTTCGCAAACCGGTTTTCGTTGATACACGGACGGCTTTATAAACATTTAGTTTACAGATGATTTTGTTCTCGCTATTAGTATCCATTGTCCCTCACGCTGGCATGTTGTGGACAGAAATATATCGCTGCTTAGCCAACCACATAGACATTATCCTGTCCCGTTTACCTGTCTTAAGTGTAAATATTGAATTATTATATCCCGCATTGTTTAATGGTTTATTTAATATTTTCCTTTATAGGAACCTTCTCCTGACATTAAGAAACACACCAAAAAAAGAATTAGGGAAAATGTTTCGTCCGTTGACGCGTGATGCGATCACCAAGGGAAGTGGATTCATTTTTACATGTAGTCATACCTTCCTGACAACACATGATTCAGTTTAAATAGTTTTAAAACTATTTACAGGATTGTTGTTATTTCGATAGAGATAAGGTATAGAGATTGATATCGTGTCATAGTTCTTTTTAACATAAAAAAAAGTTATTAATATAAAAAATGACGACAATACCAACTTAGATCAACAAGGCCACTTTTTATCGGAATTCATACAATACTTAACTATTTTATAAAACATATGTGAACTTGTATTTAATTTTAAACAAGATATCGCTCGCGACTTGGTACGCGCGGGATTATAAGAAAATCTTAGTAGCTTAGGCGTTATTCCAGAGTTTTCTATCTCTGTGTCGAATTTCATTAAGCTATCTTCATTATCTGATAACAAAATAGTGGAAACATAGAGAACATATATAAATTAAGGGACATAGTGACATAGTAAAAAAATTATTAACTGACCGATTTCTTTTTGACGTAAAACAAAGCCGCAGTAAAGGATTTAATGGAGCAACAGGATGCGACACGATAGAAAAGAATTAAAATCAACACGGAGCATGTTTGCAATAATTAAAGCAGACATAATCCCTCCATAGAGCTTTAGTGGTGTGCGCCACTGAACGTAGTTTCACTCATATCGGCACCCGGCGCGTTGCATCCCACTTTACGATACTTTACATATGCCACCGTCAAATCCTTCAAACTGATCTTTTTTTATTTGCCTAGTCAAAATTAAAACACCGTAAAACGCTTATTAAACCAAATCATTTACAATGTCTATAGTTTACATTTGATTACTTTGTAAAATTAACTTTAGCCGTCATTACATTCAGCCGAAAAGAGTCGCGGGCTCACTGACACTGGACACAGACCCATTATTACAGGTTACAGTAATTTTTACAAACTTCTGATAGAGAATTTGTTCCATAAGCAATTTGCCGAGTCTTTACGAAAGACCTAGGCATATTACAAACGGGCAGCGTACACAGTTTGTCAGTGACATATATGTACAAAGGATGCAAGTTACTAATTAAATGTTTCAATTAAGCTAAATTCAATCGTAACGACACTTCAAGTATCAAAATACCGGTTTATGGGCAACCGCATTTATGTATGCATAAACATAAAGGTTTGTCGGTCATTGTAACTGTGAGTCACAGGTTCTCCGTACCACGCCTTTTGGAGTATCCTTAATCCCATCAACAAAAAAACAATAACGTTTCATCCCTGAAATTTATTCGAATCCTCTTTATTGTTTTAAAACATCATATATAAATAAAACATCAACATCAGCCTTTATCGGACCGTTGCTGGTCCTCGTCCTTCCCCAATGCCTTCAATAGAACGACGTCTTAGAAAGAACGGATTGAAATCGTTGGATTTGGAAGACGGCGGACCACATAAAGGAGAACTGTGTGGGAGTGTTGTATAAAAATCAGAAAAAAAAACAATTATTATTCATTTCCATACATTATCTTCCAAACTCTGTCAGCGAACGTCTTAATTCACACATTTCGTTCTCCACATAAATAGCCATCTGCATTCTCGTCCAAAATCAATTATTAAAAAGTAACGGCTCATGTTAAATTTTAAGAGGATATCAGGCAGATGAGAAGGCAAAATTACCGCAATGTTTATAATTCCAGTTGACAATATAAGACGATTCCGAGAAGGCGTTCGGGTAACACATACAAGATAAAGCTTGATGTAATGCAACATAATACAACTTCAACTCAACCACCTTAAACTTAAGATTTTATTTCCAAAGGACCATTAAATTCGGCGCACACGCACGACCAGGCTGTTAAATCTCGTCGACGATAAATTGCTTATTATACAACTGTAATAGTAATCATACTGAAGGAATACAATATCGCATTGTGACACTTTAAGCTTGGGCCAGAGGCAAGCAAGCCTGTATACCTCGAAGCAGAACATGCCCTCATATCTGGATTCACCGGACGAAAATAATTGAAACAAGTTTAAAGAGATCTTATAAAAGATATAATTGATTACGCCGGAATGAAAATCGGTTTGATTATTTTTTGGAATAACACATATCAATTCGTTGCACGGCACATGTCTATCGGGATTTTATAAAAATAAAAACATGAATGTTTTTGGAATTAAAACGATTGAATAAATTAAACCTATCAATCTGTCGTGAAACTGAAAGATATATTTTTAATTCAATATTTTGCAGTGAACTCGAAAAATGTCCTGTTGCGTTCGCCTTCGAATGTTTTCATTTATATTACTGACCGAATATTTTAATGTTGACTTAATTTATGTTGTGCCCATAATATAAACTACACTACACTCACACTACACTATAACTATAGTTTAGTAAACATTAATAATTGTACATTATTGGTGAGCACCTAATACTTAATAAGTTTGTTTTTTTAGCTGTCCGGCTATACTTTTATTGTTACATTTTTTATAACATATTAGGCTTAATACTTGATGTGACATTAATCATGGTTCATAAGAAGCGATAGACGTAATTTGATGTTATCTTATCAGCAAAGGAAAAGTAAACAATGAGAGATAAACGAAAGATGGGGTAAAGACCTTTTGTAGGTGCTAATAATGAAAAATATGTGTACTATATTTAAAATAGTAAAAATGTTACTTTTTACACGAAATTTGTTCCAAAAAAACACTACATTAAATGCGAATTTCTCGATTCGTTACACGACAAATTCAAAGTGTATCAAAAAAAAAGCAAATGTTAGAGGGAATTGACCTCATTAAGTAAGCATCTTATATTTATTGATAAGTCTGTCGTCTATTTAGAATACGGCATATGGTGCGTTGATCTTGTGTTCTCTAATTCGATACAAACAATTCATGCCTACTATTTGCGGTCATCTTTAGCGATGCGTACGCTTGTATTATATATTGTTTACACTAACACCAAGGTCTTCTACGTATTGCCGGTAACGAATTACGTAAGTGACAAAAACGAGGGAAAATTTAAATGGTGCGATTTAATAAAAAAAAGTCGGAACGTGTTACATTGGCAACCGGTCTTTGTCGGTCGTCAGCATATTCGTTAATAGGTTTATAGTAACAGTTTTGTAAGCAAAATTCTTCAACAAATATACACTGAGGTTTGTACACGTGGACGGTATGTTTTAAATAGGAATGTGCATGAACTTGGATGAAATAGTGACGTCATGTATGATTAAACGTATATGGTCAGTAGAATATTTGTAATTCTAAAATAATCTTTATGTATTTAAATTACTCAAACTTTTGTGTAAAATGATTATAAATTAAACGTAAAATAGCATTTATCCGGTGTTGGCACCGACTAGTTTTAAACCTTAAGAAACACTGCTACGGGATGTATGGAACTGATATCATTTCACGGTCTCGACCCGTCCCTTACTCTGCGAAAGACCTCTGGTGGGCAAAAAACTAATCGCTGCCGACATCGAATGCATGAATATTAGCTATTTTATATCTGGATTGTGTATTTTGCTTTGGAATTTCGTAGTCCCAAAAAAATTAAGTCAACACTAACATTTATTTATTGGACATATTTTTATCAATGTTTACCGCACAGTTTGAAGTCATTGATGCGGACGTTTTTATTTAAACACATAGGCAATGCAAACATAAAATAATACGTCAAGCTAAAATATGCACTTCTTTCAAATAAAATTCCAAATATGGATGAACGTGAAATTGAACACGGGTAAAGTTAATGTGGAAAAGAAATGCATAAAGCGATTCAAAAAAAAACCTTTGTTTATGAATCATGGTCAAAGCGGTGCTCATTGGCGGCCGACAAGAAGACGATTGGGCTAACATGGCCCGAGGCCAAGTGCAGCGACTAAGACAGAGCGTGCTGGCGGCGTACTGTGAACGCCCTCTGCCCCACTACGGGGATATACGAACTAAAGTCAATTTGTGAATCATGGTCGAATTTCGAACAGTATAAATGTGTAGTTTCTTGTTGCAGGTTTTAAGGTTTCGGGTGCGACTGTACCTGGGTGAGAAAAAAATATGCATTCATATAATTTAGGTATGACATAAGCTTGACTTGGACGCGGCTTGTATCTAATCTGCAATGAACCTAAATCATATGTACATTCGTCTAGATAACAATGACATATGTGAACACGGCTCATGTATACATAATGTACATAAGTCAGCCGAGTCATTCGCTCACGTTGACCATATTTGAATAAGAATGATAACGAACGTGCTTAAAAAGTGAGCATTTTTGCAGCACTCCCCCGAGTTATTTAAGTTCATCATAAACTTCTACGTTAAATATGTTATGTGTATTCAACGGTGTTATTATAAATAAAAAAAGTATATTATGTATCGAGTAAAATATTAATTAAACGAACAAATTCTTAGTGCGCGACAGATTAATGCTAAAAGATATACAACGAGTGTGAAAGCGTCCAAGCCGAATAACTATCTGTTAATCAGAAATTATTATAATAACAAAATTGTTATTGGGTCTAATATGTGTAATGAAATAATTGACTTTCATATACTAAAATATTATTCTTAGCTCGACAATACATTCTTTATAAATATTGTCCTATATTAGTGAAATATATTATTTTGTATGTCAAGATTGCGTATTACTTATGGATTTGTAAATAAGTAAATTATTAGCGAATGCACAACTTTTATTACTTGACAGTTAGAGTTACATTTTATGTTTTCCGTTTACATCTTCACGTATTCACGTAAAGAAATTTTGAAGGGATAGTTTTCTAGTAATAATAGCTTCAAATAAAAGGCAAGTAGCTACGTAGGAAATTTGTAAAAAAATATTAATGATTAAAAAATAGTAATATCCGTATAAAAATTAATAGTAGACACAACCCTAAAAGTTTGGCATGCCAGTGATACACGTACGGCGAGCCCGCGCCCACTAGCGCCAACAAGTGTTATGTGCAAGTCAACAGACGTTTAATTGCCTTAACATCGTGCAGATTAGGTAACACTGATAACGGGATATGGGACAGACCTTATCGTTATCGCCACAGCGGTACTTTCGCCGGAGACAGGGGAATATATGCGGAATACGGGGGCATCTCTACTACATGGAGAACGGAAGTAAAGACTGTCACTAAGTAACTGCCGCACAGACCGTCACTAGGTGTTTACTAAAGCAGTATCTTAGTGGCCATTACTAACACTGATTGATTACAATTACTTGTAATATTGATTGCAAAATCCTATATACTCTTCATTACGTATGTACTACTTTTCTGTAAACAAATCAATTACAAACATTAAGTGACTAATGGATCCTTTGAGTACACATTTCGAAATGTGTACTCAAAGGAAATTTAAATGATAGTATTTAAATTATAATTTATAGACTCTGAGTGAAATCGTAATACTAAATTAATTTAGTTTTCAATTAAGTTTGGTGTTCACTGCATCACGTTGTCATTCTCAAACTATTGCAGTTGTCAATAGAAGCCTGATTCTAGTTCAGATCTTATTAGATTTACTGCATCTAGCTTACGTCAGAAGATGCATTCTAAATCTAATATAAAGATCAGATGATGTACATCTTACAAATATTAAAAATGCAAACGGTTGAATGGATAAATGTTTATCATGTAGCTCGGTGAGAGCATTCCATTTTCACCAGGCTTTACTCTTGTACTAGGGTCTGTCTTATACTTAGGGACTATTTTGAATAGTACTTTTTTTGCTTTGAATTAAATTACAAAGATTATTCGTGTTTCGTTTAACCTTTAACCTAAAATATTACACATATATTTTTTCTTATTTATGTTTTCATATCGTGCAAGAAGCGAAACTCTTATCGAATTATTGTGCAAACCGTACAAGGGTTAGGCCACGACGATAACCACCCAGATAATTGGACTCAAAAATTAAAAAAGATAAATATATATTCGTTTAATTATCACAAAAAAAAACTATAACTAATAATATGAGATTGACATATAATGATAGTGTCCCAAAATGTTATCAAGGAAGATAACCCTGCAGGCAAACATTGGGGTCGACTTAAAAATAGCGGTTGGCAGTAAACGGTTACCGTTCTTAATTAATATGGTATTATTGCGGTTATATACATGTTCATTGCAAACATCCATTGTCTGTCAGTATTATTCCACGAACTTTAATGTTATAGCTCTCGCTGACGATTTCATCAACGTGAAATTAAAAATGACCAATGTTACTATTGCATACAATAGCTTCCTCCCAGTAAAAGTCCCGTCAAAATCGGTCTAGCACAATTTTATACGTTTTATATTTTTTAAGTTTAAGACAGCTTTTTAAGACAATTTTATAAGTGGCACAAATAGACCTATAAATACATACTAATGTGGGTATGTGGGTATTGACTAAAACATAGTCACCCCTAATAATAGGGTTGACTCCGAGCCCCTCAATGGACGTATAGTGAGCTGACGATGAATCTTTGAAAAGCTCTCCTGGTGCTGATTCTACCAAAACAGATATGTAAGAGAGATTTAATTATAATTCAATCTACCAAAAACCATGTGAATCTTCTAAAATAATAAACAATGTATTTTTGTCCTTTATATATTTCAGAAACATTTGAACAGATTACCGGAGTTAGTTTTGCAATGCATATCAAGAATAGTTGACGTTACTATCTTTTTAAATTATTGCTATGTACAATTACTTTATATAAACATATGTAATAAATTATAGTATTATATATAAATACATCATGTGAAGCCAAAGAAAATAATATATTTATCGTCTGTGAACTTTGTAGCGAAGAAAAAAATATATATTCTTAGTATCGGGAAGTGGCCGACATACCAGCAATAAGTTAACAATACACGATAAGTCAGGAATAAATACGTTTTAATGATCGTAATGAAATCGATTCAATTTAACATCGGCAGTAACCAGAACATGCGTACAGGTTTTCAGTGTACATATGTTTTATAGTGTAAATAGTTTACTATTTGGAATAACGTACACGCTACTTACGGTTTTTTGGTGTTTCCCGTTTTACCGATCGGCGTATCGAATCGGCCGAATAAGAAAAAAACTTTTCCCATTGCGCCGATTGGGCCTAGCTGATCCTATTAAAAACACCCATTCCTTTGATTCCGCGGGAAGTCACGGTTTTAGTTTTATATAATTCTTTACAATAAATCTTATTTTAATATTCATGCAGAGTAAACTTTGCAAAAAAAAAAACAGCATTAAAGTCACTAAAGATAGATTTCACATGTAATCTATTGTAATGGATTCCTCGACAATTTAGAGATATTCGACGGCAAGGTCAAGAAACTGCGAAAGACATCCCAGATATAAGTAAATTGCTTTTAATCGTTTAAGAATAATCCGTAACGTAAGAACAGTGTTCACTCTTCTCGATTAATAAAGCAAAGCGTAATAATACTGAAATATAATTTTGTATCATATGTTTATGTTTTTTTCATTCATGTAGGTTCTGCAGCATTACCCTTTAAGTTTCCCATTAAACTATGAAACACGTGTAATACGTTTATACATAATTGATAATAAAATGTTACAAACTTACATTAATGTTTAAAATAAATGACATTTTTTTTTTCAAAATTTTGAATACTATTTTTTTTGTGAAATATTAGTAGATTTTCGTTAATTTAGTAATATTTTTTGTAACCAATACTGATAAGCTTGAAAAAGCTTGTGTTAGGATATGGTCCACGACAATAGTAGAAGGGGATTCGAACCCACGACCGCTAGATCGGTAGTCCGTACCCTTGACCATTAGGCTATTGGCGCTTCGATTGTATTGTTATTATCAACATAGTCCATTGTATATTTTTGAACTATTTGGCAATACGTTAGTCTCTACTTAAGAACTTTTACGAGCGGATATAAATACATTAGTGAAATTCATAAATACCAACAAACTAAGTCTAATTCCGTCAGACCACGTCATATATACGATTGCATGAATGTATCGTGATATAAATGCCGCACTCAGATTCCCTCAATGGTCCAGCAGTCCAGTAGTATAGATTTTTTGTACAAAATGTACTCTAAGGGTGCCGCTTAAAGGCCAATTAATTACTCTAATAAATACAATACATAGCCATATAATCCTGTGAATTAAGCACCTCATTGTCTGCGCAGTTGTCGTCAGCGACTTCTGTCACGTAGAATAAGAAAGTAAGGGCGAAAAGTTAATCGGCGTATACCGAACTATAATCTACCTCTGTTTCATCCAGTACAACCGCTACATAGTTACGCGGTAACACACGTCTAACCAAATCTTCGTATTACATTAGTAAGTTTGTTGTTAAGTTTCTGTGGCGTAATGTAAATTTGTAATCTATCCTGATGCATTTCAATATTACAGTGACACGATATTAATTTAGGCCTATCTATAGTTGCCGGGAAGCCAAGATAACAGTGATAAATATGCGGTGCGGATTTGACCGGGTCACCGCTACGAACCCGTCATGTTGACATCTCACAGAACTGATACATGCTAGTGCCCTTTATTCGAATTTTTTATTTCTTTATTAAAAATAGTTGTGCATATTTCTTGTAACAACGTCAACAGTGTCAAATTTCACGTTCATCCGTTCGATTGTAATTTCTTTATATAAAATTTCCGCTTGCCCAGTTAATTAACAGAGTTTGTAATAAAACTTCCTTAAATCACAATAAGGTACAAAAAACGTCAGTCAGGCAAGTAATTGTACTAAGAAAATTTCATCCTAGTGCTATCGTATTCCTATTAAACATTCTCTTCACTATTCTTTCAAACGCTAAGCGAAATTAATCTCAGTGCTTTTGTAAGGAGAGATGGCAGTAACTAAGCTACTGAACAATAAGAGATCCGCAGACTCGCAGTGTACTAACTTACGCTAAACTTTACAACAAAAGAACTAGTAGCTAATAACTTTGAACATTCTGTGTAATTATTTGATACATTTTAATTTCCTACTTCGTAACTAAGTTGGCGGATATCTCATTGTTACATCGACTACAGTTCACATTGAAACATTATAATTTGCATCAGCTAATAAAATGTCAATAGTCAAAAGGTATTGAAATGAAATCTTACTTTAAAATCGTTCAAGTGATTTGTAACTTACAATATGACGGACATGATTATTATTCGCAAACAAAATTATCCTCGAGCAATTAACTAGGGAGAGACCTATGTTCGGATAATATTTTTCGATATCCTACGCCAGCCTTCCTAATGGGATACACGACTAACATATTGAAAATTGCATCAAGATTTTCTTGCATGCTTATCAAGTTAGTTAAGCTACCTTTCTTCTTTTGATTTCAGACTATAAAGAAAATAAATTCCTTACTAATACAAGTAATTGAAAGCCTTTAATTAGCATCAGTTCTTGTCTGTCCACTGCTGGACATAATCCTTCCCAGTGCTGACCATAGTCCTAAATAAAATTCTCTTCTTTCGATATGTAACAATTCACAATGTCTAGTTACCTAATATATTTAGTGCACGAGTCTCCAATTAGACAATGCTCGTGAATCGAGTTCGCTATAGTTAGTGAGTACGCCTAACAAGGAAATTTTCTAAGTAAGCATTAATTATGGCGCTTAGCGAGACGTATGGCATTCGACATCCAAAATCAAAGTATAACATCGTTAATATTAATTAAACATATTTTAGATCATCTTGTTTTTTAACTTGGATAATTAAAATAGACTGATTATAGTCGGGAAATCTGACAGACATTGGCGATTAAATAACAATGATATGACGATCACTCTCATTAACTTATTTGTATGAAAAAAGAAAAGTATACAAGGACTGAAATCAATATTCGATCTCGAAGTATTTTTTTCACATTCATAGAATTATTTATTTTTTCTTCTTAAACAAATGTAACTGGCCGCAAGAGCAAATGATAAATGTCATCGTTTCTAGGATGAATCGAATTATTTTTTTTACACATTTTCATAAGAAACATTTAAGACTACCACGGATACGGTCTCAAGGAAAGATTAGGAGTACAATGAGCATAAGCTCTATTGAAAGATTGTGTGACGTATGTAAATATTGAATTATAATAATACTTGATTTGGTAATATGAAATAAAAAAAAATTAAAAATGCGAATCAGTTTAGTTCCGAGAACTTAAATGTTTACAATGTCATTCCATTTCTTCCGCGAATACCCCGCCTCAACCATAGCGGTCAACTGATAAGGCACTGCCACTTGTTCAAGTTGCCTTAGTTAGTTAACCTTACTTATCCATCGATACTGCACTGCACATAAATGACTTTGAATTATTCAAAAGAATGATCATAGAAACGATTATCTTAAATTATTAAAGTTATTTGTCGTACTAATTATAATGGTCGTATGTTTTATAGCAAGAAAGTTGTAGTAAAACAGAACTTCAACATGGATTTTCCAAAACTTGTCACAGGAGTAATATTTGGCAATAGAATTAATATGACGTTAGAGGGCCATTGTTATTTCCCCGTTGGCCGTGTTAAAGGCAAAGCCTTTTAATGCATAAAGAGTTCAGGAGGAAAGCTTTTAAGAAGTGTCCTATTTTCAAGATGGCAAATTGAGTTCGCGGTGCGACGCGTATTTATGATACATTATGTAGGTAGCCCGGTTGCACTCCCTTTAAGGATACATGTCCGTTACAATTTGATAAGGACTTTTTGCATCGCCCAATCGACACATGATAAAACTGCGCTCGTTGACACAAACACTGTAACGTATGAAACTTTTGGGGTTTCCCTTTTTACAATGTTATTATTGTATCATTCCTATATATTACAATATTCAATAATATTTTATTGTTACTATGAAATTGAATATAACATTCTCTTTTCAAATCGCATGTAAGGAATATTTTCATGTACTAATTTATCCAAGGCGATAGAGGTATGATTAATTTACTTTACGAATTAATGCATATATATGTATTTACTCCCGAGAATTCGTTTAATATATCTACTAATACAATATAAACCAAAACACAAAGAAAAATAAAAAAATTCGCAGAATAGGTCGTGTTTATAATTTATGCATAGTCGGCATAATATAATGCAGTGTATGTATGTATAGATATATATATATGTATATAGATATATGTGTGTGTTTATGTGATAGTCCCCGAACTGAAACAGAGGTATCATGTAACAAAGGAATATGTATTTCGATCAATGACCGATGGTTTCGAACTACTCAGGACTGTTCTAGACAAGACAAAGTAGATTGCGGTCAAAATCTATGAAATACAAATGTTGTATATCGTATCCTCTCCTCACTCATATCATTGACAAAACTTAAAAGTATGTTTGTAAGCGCGTAAATACAGAACGCCAGTTAGGGCCTGGGTGGAATATCGAACAGCGATAATATAATCGCGAACGCTTAGGCTTCGGACAAAGTCGACGAGGACAACCAGTAATAGATCGCTCATCGATACTGATATAAAATAAGCCTAAGTTTATCAACAATTCCGCGACGAAATTTTTAATATTATGTTGGTATAATATTAAAAATTATATATTATATTATTTAATATTATATTGGGGACCAGTAGTGTGGGTCGTCCTCCCTCCAGGTGGACCGACGACTTAGTGCGGACGGCAGGAAATCGTTGGATGCGGAAGGCGGAGG
>JAODUI010000025.1:1056274-1113203 GCA_027563995.1 Papilio gigon
TAATAGTCTTCTCTATGCAACTGTATGACCATTCAACTAATCTAAGTGTAACATTAAGACCGTATTTGAAATGAAATGAATTCTATTTTCAGCGTACAATTCCATTAAGACACAAGGAGATCTACGGAGTCAATGTGCATCCAACTATAAAGTTTGCCCTAGATTTCGGCATGGGTCTGATATCAGAAAAGATAAGGAAGCGAGTGAGACTGCACACGGCGGTAGAGGACGCGGAGATCGATAAGAAACTGCTGCCAAAGGAATATGGAGGCATTATGCCGATGAAGGACATGATTGGTGAGGTTTCAAATAATCTTGATACATGACTCCGCAAACATTCCTCACACAAGCAGTATCGCCAGTAGAAATATAAAGGAAGTCACGTGTCAAGCATTTACAAACTTTTTTGACTTTTCGACAGGACAGGAAGATAGGAGAGATAGGCTTTTATATATCTTATTAAAGAATAGATTAAAAGTTCAAGCATTAGACACATTTCTAGTAGTAATGTTGATTTATTATGATTGCAGAACTATGGAAGATAGAGTTGTCAGAAAAGCGCGGCATTTTATTGTTGAACGACAAGATGGCGGTGCGTTTGGAAATGTACAGTGAGGCGGCGCGAGAGGGCGCCGTGTCCGCACTGCGCGGCAACAGCTCGTGCAACAATGACGCGGTCGGCGACGCCATGAGAGGTCTCACTGGCAACTTTAGAAAGCTAGAAGTTGATTAAATAACGATTTGCATTTTTATAACATAACTATAAATGTATAATCTATAGACGAGTGTCTTACTAGTGAGACGTCTTTTGGTTTATTTTACAAACGTATTTTAAATGACAACACTGATTAAATTTACCCACAAAAGGACACCCGGGGACTAGGGAGTAGGTATCCGTATTTTCCAAATCAATATAAAAAAATCAATGTTTTTCACCAGTTTCTTCGAATGTTTTTAAAACCAGAATTTTATATTTGGAAGTATAAGTGAAATTGAAAAATTCTTAACCCTGTACTAGATACATGACTGAATTTACAATAATTATTGCTAAGTGTATAGGTGTAGGTAATACCTAATAATTATAACTAGATGTAGATATTGACATGTGTTAAAAGGTAAAAGATTTTTTTTAGAAAAAGAGTGGCATTGAAACAATTAAGTCTATCATAAAAAAAAACAGAGTCGTAACTAGCTATGAAAGAATCTGTTTTCTTTTGTGGTTTAGACGCCCCTGCCGTAGAGTAAATCGGTAATATTAATGGCGGTATACGATATACATACTATATTGTTATAGATGTTTGGATTACAAAAATAAAAACTTAAAATTAATACGAGTTAGTTTATTTTATTTATTAAAAACTAATATCATATTATCTATTTGGTAGAAATACACAAATCGTCATCGACTCAGCGCTTAGGAAACAAATATTTCATACAAAATGCATTCATATTTTACAATTACTAATGCGTAACATTTTGGTACGAATTAAATAAAAAGTAATATTGACAGCTGTTGAACTGTTAGGGATCTTGCACACGATCTCATATAATTGTCACTACGACACCTATGAACAACAGATGGCGTGCTTTTGTAAAAATCGTTCCTCCTCGTTTGTTGTCAAATATAATTATTATTCCACCTAAATGTAGCCTATTTAGAATTTATTATATCACTGCAGAATATGAAAATCTACGTAATTATTAAGAAAGCCTTTTGACTAACACGAAATGTAGGAACAGGTGGAAATTGCTTTGTCATGGTGTGACGTGTGCAAAATACCTCAAGAGTTGCATGTCCCGACTAATTCTATTGTAATTATTTGTTAACAGCCACACCCAATAATTTATCTCTATCCAATTTTTACTTATCTACGCCTGCAATTTTAATTCATTTGCTACGATTGTTACCGAAGTAAATTCCTATTTTATGATGCAGAGGGAGCTCGCACTGTTCCACATCTGTGATAAAGGATAGATTATTGGGTGCAGTTGTATCACACAGTGTCATACTGTCACCCCCTTAAACTTCTTTAAACCCTTATAACAATTGAACATTCTCAATACTTAGCGAACTAACAACGGAGGGATGGATCCCTGACACTATCAAGACAAAAATCCAAAATATAAATGTATCTCTTCCACAGAATTATTTCACTTTACACTATTGCTAGATTGAAACCATTCAGATTAGGCCGAATACTGTCGCAGGTATCACTTGGGACACATTCTACATTGCGAGTGGACAGATATCTTGAGCCTTTAACGAGTCACTGTGGGTCTCCACTGCCGAAACATTAACAGAAATACGTTTAATATCTCGTTTAATTTTAATAAAAAAACAGAGATAGCAACGTGCTTTTTCTAACATGGGAACCCAGATTTACATTAAATTACGTTTAAAATGTGATTCCTTTGGATGAATCTTCCGTGTACATTAGTATCGTATTAAGTAAATGGTTCAGGATTTTCTCCGACAGTTTTCCATCTAACCTACATAAAGCGCATATTAGTCGTTTTCACAGGCACGATGCATATTATCACTAAGTCCATTTAATTACCACACAACTGAACTAGATGATTAAAAATCACCCTATATACTATTTGAAAATCTCGCTCATTTAATATTGCTATGTCATTTGTACGTCGTGTTTATGACAAAGTGACTATTGACAATGTTGACAATACATTAATATTTAACTTTATTTTTATACATTTAACTTATGTTCCTCAACTCTGCGACCGTACTATATTGTAACAAAATTATTTGCAGTTTGCTTGTATTTTAAAGGAATCATCGTTTAATCGTATTCAATGAAAATATGATCTTTATGACGTTACAATCATAGACTGCGACTCGTGAGTGGCGTCATTTTTTTTTAGATCTTATGACCTGGATACTGGACATTTAAGCCAAATATTGTATCGACAATTTAAAAGCCAAAATATTCCAGAATAAGTTCAAAGACAATAAATGACATTGTCAGCCAGTGACGCAAGTCACAATTTCTCATTTCCATTGAATACAACTATACTTAATTTAGTGAGATTGAGGAATGGCTTTGGGATAAAATAATTTTAGGATTTACTGATAACGTAATAAAATGTATATTTGTGATGTGTATACGATATTAGTGTTCAGTCAAATATTTTTGAATTTAATTTCAATTTCTAATGTTATTGTGCGCACGGGACTGAAACCAATGTATTTAAATTTGGAATAAGAAGTATTTTAGAAGTGGTTAAAGTTTTTTTTTTCACAATTGATACATAAGGCTTAGTAATAATTTTGACAAATTACCGAACTTAAGTTTGGAAAACATGTTGAATAATTACACGAAAGAGGTAATATATAATTTAAATATATATATAAAGGTGGTTTTAGTCTCTATAGCAACTGTTAGGGATAATCGTGTAATATTATAACTATGAACGTCGTATGAGATATACGATACTAAAATTTTATCTGTTTTCATATAATTATGGAATGTATTAATTAAATTAAAATGTGTAGCAAATATTGAGAAGTCCAAAGGTATGGAGATGGAATTAATTAAAAGAGGGAATATAGTAATTGGTTTAGGTAAGATACAAAGGTAACTAACGTGTATGTTAATTTTAATTAAGTATATATTAAAATTTTAATTTTAAAGAAAAATCCGTAGCCATTTATATACGGCTCAATACGTGAACGAGACAAAAAAAATGGCGTTAATACACTTACATACTAAAATATCAAATAATTTCAGTACCAATAAACTTATATTATGAATATAAACCTAAATATTCTAATAATACAATCAAATTAATGCACTTGTAAATCGCTAACAAATTATTTTAACATGTGTATAATTATTTGGCACGTGATTTGGCAACATTTAATTTAAAAAAAAAAACTCGCTAAATGTACGCGACGTTACATTTTTCCGACACACTCAATGTTCCTTACAGTCCCGTGTCAAGAAATGAGACAATTTGTGTCGTCGAGTGCTAAACAGTCAACATTCCTTCACTATGACTACTGCCCACCCTGCAACTAGCTTGCTTCAGAATAAACCTGTCAAATCTAAAATTATTTTACTCACTAACATTTCCCTAGAATATCCATCCTCAGTTAACAAACATCACACATTGGCAGTATTAAAAGCATCGTGGCCGAGCGCTACGGTCTAGGAACATACGGCCACTGCTTTACGAAACACACGTCCTTACATTGAAAACAAATAATTCTGTCCATCTAAGGCAATTCATCTTATTAGTAGAAACCTTTCATTTAATAAGGAATCTTTAAAAATTGGCCATTGACAAGTAGAAACTATTTTTGATAATTTTTTTGCCATAACTTACAGATTACCACAATGATACACGACATTAGCTGCATTAAAATTTTTAAGTACATTGAAAATTATTCTTTTTAATTAGTTCTCAGAAAATATAATTCAACTCAACAACAGGCATAATCATTGATTTACATTTTTTTGTTAAACATTACTATTATTAACTGAAAAAAAATTATCCAGAATTTTATTGGAATTTAAGAGTGGAATTCTACTGCCGAAATATTTTCTCATATTTCCTCCTCAAAAAAGTTAATACGTTTTTGTAGAAATATGTCGGTATTGGAACTCTTGTACATGAACCATATGTACAAAGTTATAAAGAAAATATAGAAAAAGCTGCAACCCGCTCAGTTTTCAAACGTGTGTCAGAATCGAACTTACATACGTTAAACCGTGACCTCGCACGTGACGTGCTTTTTAACGCCATAGTTGCTTAGTAGAAATGGCGTAGGAACTAGCTCGGGCCGACGCCGAAGGTGACTGCGGTTCAGAGACAGGAACTGGTCACGTCCGGCTTCCGCTGCTGCAATTAAAGATTAATGATATTAAACTATGTGTAATGTGACGTACTCGAAATTATTTAATAATTACTTACAAGGGTTTAGTGCACGTTTTTATTTTTATTTAAATTTACATTGTGAGTCATATATTTTATGGTTTTAATTTTGAGGTCACTTTATACCCTAGCCTTTGTCTCATAACCTGAGGAAGGTTTATTATAAGTTCTGAATCGCCAAAATGCTTGAAAACGGTATGAAGTTGTAAAAATGTTTGTGATGTAAAAGCGTCCGCGTACCGTGCGTGCGCGCCGAGGGCAGCGTGCGCGTGTTTGTCAGAAGCGCGGGTGTAGCGGGAGTCGCGGGGGTCGCGGGTCAGACCCAGTACTGGTTGCGGCGCAGCATTGGGTTTGCCGCAACCGCAACACCTGCGTACGCTGACTCACTGGCTTCGTAGTTGCTCCATTCCTCCGCCTGAAAAACGTGTATTGTGGTAACAGTTAATAGACTATAGGATTACTAGACATTTATTAAATCTTCACTGATCATATTATTATAATATGTTGATGTTTATTATAATATTGATGTTAGAGGTAGAAAATTTTACTTCATATTATAATTAATGCAAATTCTAAAGATTACTAGGAGACTAACCAAAGAAATGACACATTTAAAAATATACATTGGATAACAAGTTACCAGTTGAAATGTAAAAGTATGTGAAATTAGATTTCATTCACTTCAGAATAACTACGAAAGCATTAAATAAAATACTGACATCAGCGCCATATGGGTATCGTGCGTTGAGGTCAGGCGGCGCGTCCGGTAGGGGGGTGACCTTGCACGCCACGCTGCCTGCCGACGGCAACGGCGTGCTCGCGCCGGTTGTCGCAGACTGCTCCGACGGCACGTACCTACATCATGGAATGAAGAAATAAGTTATTTAATACATAAGATATTCGTTTTTGCCCATTAAAGAATTCGGCTAATAAAAATATTTTTAGTACAAACCGTTTAATAGGGGGCGTGGCTTGCGAAGGTGACGGCATCAAGTGCTCCGGCGGGCGGGGCAGAGGTATAGGCGCGACAGCCCCCTGCCCCTGGCCATGTATCTTGACCAGCGCGTTCCTCTCGCGCGCCAAGTACCGCCGGCATTTGATGAGACCTGCTATCACTATGATTGCGAGCACCACGCCCGACAGCGCCATCACTACCATCATATAATACGACGTTGATTCGCCGTTGCTTACCTACAAAAAAAAAACAGGTTGCATGCACTGTGCATGTAATGCTAGGCTAGAATTGCGATGAGATACAATCAATACAATGGTAGACCACTAAAAAATCAAATTAATTGAATATCTCACCAGGACACCTTCGTGGCTCTCAGGATCATTAGGTCCGGGCAGATTCTTCTTTGATCTACTTCCGATCAAGATCTTAACATCGCCGGCCGCAGGTTGAAATATCGAAGCGGCCAACAGAAAACGGAAACTATCCTCGTATCCATTCAAATCACTCATTTTCTTCTTAGTAACAAAGTATATGACGCCCGCTTTGACATCTTCGTGTGTGAAGTAAGCCACCTCCCTTTCTCTAGCGCTGGTCTTCTCTCCCGAAGACCTGATAATCTTTTTAATAGTTCCGTATTTTGGCTTCTTTATTATCGTGTACACTGGATCGCTGGCTGTCAATTTCGCTAATTCGGTGGCGTCCAAGCTGTTTAAATTTAGTTTAGCTTTGTCTCCATCCACCTTCAATTCTCCAAGTACCATCAGAGGCTGAACGATCACCTCTATAGCGAAGGGTAAAGTTGAATTGGTATTGTGTGCATATGCTATTAATTCGAAGCTATCGCTAGCAACTGTCATATCATTCTGCATATATATGACCACCTTGTCCATTAAATCTTTGTGAGAGAAATAAGTGACCGGGCTCCTCCCGACATAGATCATTCCGTGCAGAGGTTGCCGTGTTATGTTGTACCATACTTTAGATTTCTTAGCATTAGTATCGACGTGTATTTGATCCGTCGTCACGGTGGCCACATTGGACCCTTGCTGAAGATAAATCGGGTGAAGAGATGTGGCATTGAGAATGACAGGTATCACGTCTATCGTGAACACCGTGTACGTCGGTTTGAACTGACCGTCCCACACCCTAAAGTAGAAAGTTGCCGTTTGTAGCATACCGGAGTGTTCGTACACTACGCGAGCGTTGTTTATGTCTTCTTGAGAGAATTTGTTTATAGAATGAGCATCGTCCATTGATTGGTTTTTGTCAAGCATAACGATTCTACCCTGAGTCGGCCCGCTAATTATATCGTATAATATTCCAGTCGGTTCGGTATCAGCGTCTTCGGTCAAGAGATCGTTTTTGGTGATAGTATAGTTCTCTCCTTGCACTACTTGTATCTGCGGAGTGTCCGTTAAAAGTCTGAAAGGTTGATCGTTGACCGGCACTATTGTGATATGTATGGTGACGTTGCAGAGGAGGACGTAATCCGGCAGAAGGTACAGAGACATGTCTATTTTATCTTCCAAGGTATCGGAGCCGTCGTGTTCGTAGTTGACGATGCCCGTCTCCATCTGAGCTTGGGTGAGGGAGGACATGGAGGGGCTGAGTTTTCCGTGCGCGGGCTGCGACCACTGCGCTTCCACTTGCGGCTGCCTCACGCCCGCCTGACTCTCTAGGTAACTTATCACATTAGTCACATTGACAACAACAGGCACTTTGTCACCCTCTTGTACTTTAGTTTGAGGTATGTTCACGTACTTAGCGAGACCACCGGAGGACACGGATATGTCTATATTGAACACTTGGTCGGTGACGGATTTCGCGAGAGCGGCTTCTATGCTGAATACAAACGAGTCATTAGTGTACAAATCGGAGAACGGATGGGTGTGTTCGTAATATACTAGGGTATTGTTGATGTCTTCCTGTGTGAACATCTTGATTGATCTGTGGTGGTTGTCACCGTTGAGCATAATAAGTCTGCCGAGGTTGGGTGCTCGGATCACTTTGTAAGTGATAGCTCTTGTGGGATCTGAGCACTTGGCCATCAGGAAGTAGTTGTTGAGGGGTTCCCTCATAAGCGGGAACACGCGCAGGTTGTGTTTGCGCACCAGTTTGAGGGAGACAGACTTGGTCGATATGAGGAATGTGATCTTCGACAGTTCGTGGAGACCGTCTGTGACGTTGAATATCATTTTGCCTTTGGTGCCATCTGCAATGAGTGAAGTATAACAAATTAAATCACGGAAACTTGCCTTAAAATATGTTTACATGTATTCTAAGTATACATACTGGTGTGTACGAAGACGACTAGTCCCTTGTCGATGTCGGCCTGCGTGAAGCTGTGCCGCGGGCTGTCGAGGTCGTGTTTGAGCGCTATATAGCCGGACAATATGTCGACGACGCGGATTGTCACATTTTCCAGCGGCGTGTCAATATCGTTCACGTCTGCAACATAACTTACAATCCTAAGTGCTAAGATAGACAAACATAACCAATCTATGGTAAGAGTCTGTTCAAGTAACATAACATATCTAAATGTGACAGTATAAATTTCAATTCTGACTTAGTCTACGATGAGTAGTCATAAACAGTTTGAGTGGAACACTGGAGATTAATAAATTAAATTGTTAAATCAAGTCGATTCGAAAATATCCATATTTATAAAGCCATTGACTGAATTTTCTGCTAAATGAAATAGCGCAACAATGGACTAATATATATGAATATGTTAAACTTACATAGTTCATTCCTAGTGAAGGTGAAGGTGCCGCCTTCCCACACGCAGAGACCGGTGTTGGCGGCCACTATCGGAGTCTCGTCGTTCACCGGCGCTATATCAACATACAGATAGAACGGCTCGCCCTCCTTGCCGCCTTCGGTGAGTGCGACCAAACGAACCGCGTCCCTCGACTCCTCAGAACCATCGTTTACGTACTAACACAAAAAATATAAACTGAATTAGTGTGGATACGGTTTGCAATAAATAAAAACAACCCATGTGACGAAAATTTCTTTCCGTTGGAAAGGAAGAAACAGGAATTTGTAAATTATCATCAATTGCAATTAAAAGACATTAAATCGGTTTTTGTTCAACGATTACTTTTTTTTAATGCGACTATTAAAAATATTATTGTACATTGATTGATAATATGAGATCTTAAAAAAAAAAAGATATTTTTCTCACCTGTATATTACCGGAATTCAACTTCAAAACCGGCAATAGTCCGATATCTTGATCGCCCATTACAATCTTGCCGAACTTTGGTCTCTCGATCACTTTATACGATACAACTTTACCGCGATAATATTCTGTTATCGTTTTAAACAAATCCGGCTTCAGACTGACAGCCTCGCCTTCCACCACTGTTAAATTATTAGCTTTCACATAAAAATGTTCAGGAATGATTATAACAGTTAATTCGACACCTCGAAGCCAAACTATCCCGTTAGTAACGTCCATTTTAATTCTATCCCTCGTACGATTTACGCCGGACTGCACGTACGTGAGTCTGTTTATATCAATGATGGACTGGTCGAACACTCGTGTGTGCACGGGCTCCTCGTTGTAATTCTCCAGCTCGACGGCGCCCGGGGTCGATGTTATTTCGAGCCAACCATAGTAGGGGCCGTCCGTAACTTGATATACTATGTTTGATGGCTCTATTTGAGGATGCATAACCTGTGGAACATAAACAATAATATAAATCGACCAACATTATATTTGGGCTCGTATATTATATTTGGATCTTATCGCGATTAATTCTTTCATAAAATATTTAAAACGTACATAGGCTACAATTTTCCACAAATTACACTAAAGAGAAAAACACGACAATGTAATCTTACCTGTAGGACGTCTTTAGTTATATTAACACTGGTGGATTCTTCCACGATCAGTGGTTTATTGGTCGTCACCCGAAGAGGTTCCCAGTAACTAGAGGGAAATATTTTTATGGGATATGTGCCTTCGCCCCACGTGTCCAAACACATCACTTTGAAACTGCGAATAAAATAAACATTTATGTAAAAAAAAAAAGTTCTATTAAATCTACGGTTTTCTTAATAGTTCTTAACAACCACGTAACGAAAACTTCTTAACAAGTTGACGTTGAACATAGATGATGGCAACTGACGTATTCTTTTTGAGTACGCATATAAATTATCATATCAAGTAGCTTATATATAAAATCATAAACATAAATATATATAATGTGCGATAGAAGAAAAAAAATTATATTATATGAGAACTCGCTGAAATCAACATGAGTACAACAAATGAAAACGAAAGAGTATGGTCCAAGAGGATGTAGGTGTTTAAACATAGTTCAAAATAAAACATAATACCGGAAGCAATCACTGGGTACGTTGGGCTCCGTGTGCCTGTAGGCCACCCTGCCGGCAGCCACGTCCAGCTGCGTGAAGGTAGTCGCGCCCACGCCCTCGCCCACTTCCATGGTGCCGTGCTTCGGCTCCTGCGTCACCTCGTATCGAATGTCTTCTTCTAGGCAATTCATATTTGTGTCCACCTAAAATAATAAACGTTATAAGTATCATAGTTCACAAAACCTCGTTAGATATAGATTTAAGAAATAGCACAATTAATGACCTGCATTTCTCTGGCGGTAATAACAACAGCTTTGCCATTCTCAACAATGGATCCGTTTGTCGGATACATCCTTATAAACGGCGGCGACGCTTGTATCTCCAAGTTGCCGTTAACGTCGAACAAGCCGTCCGATATCCAGAACGCCATCTTGCCGTACTCCTTGCCCTGGTGCTTAAACAGCACCAAGTTCTTGTTGATGTCGTCTTATGAAAACTGTGCGATTTGCTCGGAGGGGTTGTCGGCGCGGAATATTCCACCATTGGGCGGGTCCTTCGTGAACCTCTGTACAGTGTAAATAATGTCCGAGGGTCTGGTGTCCAAGTCGTCGTCAGTGTAACTCAGGTCCCTGGCCGTTATAAGTCTCGCTCCGCCGTGCACTATGTGGAAGAGGTTCTCGTTGACTCGCACCGGACTGTTGTCGTTCTTCAGTATGATATCTATGTGGAACACGCCGACGTACTGAAAGTCCTCCGGCTCCGGGCTGAGAGCCATGAAGTGGAACGAGTCGTGTCTACTCTCGGAATCGTCGTGCGCGTAGTACACGCGGTCCGAGTTCAGTTCTTGCAGCGAGAAGTATGTCGTGTTGTCTCTTATCACTTTAAGATTGTCATTGATCACCTCGATCTTGCCATGCCTCGGTACGTGGGTGATGTTGAACAACAAGTTGGTGACGGTGTCGGTGCGGAAGTTGAGGTGACTGGCCGGTATCGCCATTCTGGAGCCCTCCATGACCTGCAGCCTCTCTAGCGTGGTGTGCAGCCTGCCTTGCGGGTGTTCCGAGGTGAGATAGTTGGGCGTATGTCTAACAGTCATAACGCCGGTGATGTTTTCACATTCGTTAGCGCCGACGACGAAGGCGAACTCGTCGTGTATATGAGAGTACGCCCGCCTGTGCAGTCTGTACCACAACTGATCTGTGTCTATATCTTGTTGGGTGAACGTGCCGTACATTTGGAGATGGTGTTTGCCCGACGATAGATGAAGGATGCCATATTTAGGAGGCTTAAGTACGGTGTATAAGATTCTGTCGGCCGATAGCGGGATAGGTCTGGTTTGGAATCGTAAATGCAGAGGCGATATAAAGGCTTCCCTCGTGTTGTTTAACACCAACTCCTCATTCGTTGATTGATACAATTCAAGTTTAATGAAAGTCAATCGAAAATCGTAAAGAATATTCGTTCGTATCGCACCCACCGACGCCTTGAACTGTGAACGAGATAACATCGTGTTATTAATTTTAGTAAATAGAGGCATATATGTGACCGATTTTCCGAGTAACTCAATTTGTTAGATAGGTTTAGTTAGAATAGTTTTTTTTTTATTCAAATACTATTAAAATGATAAATAAATGGCATACCTTAAACTCGTCATGGGAGGGATTGCCCAATAGATGCATGTACCGCACCCGACCAAAGTTGATCATTTCGCTAGTGAATGAGTCCACAGTCTGCCATGTGCCGTCCAACACTCGCAACCTCTCCACCACGCCGAACTGAGGCGGCTTTACTATATCATACCTGCAATATGAAAATTAGTTATTTCCACACAAGGATTTTTGTGAATATCCAATCAGTGTCACTCACCGAACTTGTGCGTTGGTCTCTTCAGCGTTCGTGGTGAATGTCAGATTGTCAGCGGTTATTATTGCATACGAGTTATGCACTAGTTGCAGCCCCGTGTTGTTGACGAGGCGCACTTGTAGCGGCACGATGGATATACGAAGGACACTCGCACCGCTTGTTTCAATACCGTCTGATACCTGAAATAAGTAACAGTTGAATTGATTTGCTTAGATAAAATCGGTTCAGTAATTAAAAGATTTTATAGCATAAAACAATCCAATCTATTATACAACTTTTGTGTTTAATAAGTTTGTCTGTATAGTTCAACTTTTTATATGAGTGTATTTCGTTTGAATTTCTTCAATATTTTGACTCCGAGATTGATGTTAGATGAACAGTTTTTTTTGTTTCAATTGAATTTCTTATTAATGATATTATTCTTGTTTTGGAGAGACTGGCTGACTCCCCTTTTATTGAAGTCTCTTTTTCATTTTTTTTTGTTCCTGACCTGTAATGTTAATCGTAAGGACGTTTTGTTCAACTGCTTGTCCCCGCTAGTTCCGTGCACGTACGACACTACGCCCGCATCTATGTCGTGCTGAGTGAACGAATCAACAGGTTGACCTGACATTTCAATATGGCCGCTGCAATTAAAAAAAATAACTTATTATTTCAAATAATCTCCACGCTCGTACTGTTTAGGAATCAGGGTTGCAAATGTATTTAAAATAACTTGTGCAAGTATAACTGAATTAGTCTAAAATTATAACACATAAAGTGAGGAATTAACATTGATTAGATTTCTAGTAGAAATATTATTTAACTATAAATAATAAAAAAAAAATTAAAAATTACCTGCTGACTTCATTCTTCCCGTGCAATACAGTGTACAGTAAGTCTTCAGGCGCTGTGTCGGGGTCTTCCGCTTTCAGCACATCTGATGTTATCACTTTTCGTGTGCCCTGGACAAATAACAATTGATAAAACTCGGAACTTAGTACCCGTTTAACCAATAGCTACATAATTCGGAAGAAAAAGCGAAATAGAACCAAGGTGTTTTATGCCTTCAGTATTTAGTCCTTCAAATGAAAATTTGAATATCGACTCTCGGTTAAACGTCAAACTTGTATGAAACTCACAATCTAAGGTGGCGAATTTATCTTTATGGTAATCTTCTAAAAAGAAATCGATTAAGACATCTTCATTTTTAGTTAACTAATTTATCTAAAAACTTACATCCCGTGCTATAATTAATCGTCAAAATTTTACATATATCTTTCTAAATCCAATAAATAATAAAAGCGTTATTTCAATAAGCTAAAATGCACTTGGATTATTTGTCATGCATAAAACTAACATCAAATTAGAAAAAAGTTAATCCATAGATAGCTCAATCTAATTAAATAGTTTTCAAACTATTGCGTCTGCGATGAATTAAAAGAAAAAAAATTGTAACTAACACATGCGATATTCCAGACTGAAATCCATCTATTTCCCAATTTCCATCCAGAACTCTTAGGCGGTTCCGAAGTAACTTGCTAAGAAAAACAGTCATCCATCTATACATTATCCATTTATAATGTCAATAAGATAGTAAGTTTTTGGGATGAATAAATAAATTTACTATTTTAATTTTGAATGATAAAAACAATGTATACTTACTCAATGTTAATTTGTTAGAGGCAGTTACTCAGCAGGTCTGTAGCAAACAAAGCATGCAACTACGACAAGCAACTCAAATAAACAACTCGAATCGCTTTCCCGCACTGAAAAGTAAATAAATAACAAAAATATTTGGATAAAAAATTAAAACAAAACGGGCAGTTAAAACAAAGACGAAATTTGACTGTACTTAATTTTTTTTTTTGTATTACTAAAGAATAGAAAATTGCCATACACTATATCCTAAGTCATAAGAAAAAGAAATAAATAACATTTGATAACGAGGCAAATGAAAGTAAAACGGGTTATCACTACAAGACTACAAATATTGGTAATTTCGTATCAATTCTTTGTAAAACCAGACCTGTGTGAGCCGTAAAACTTTCCCCGGCGGCAAGTTGAGCACGGGCGCGTCGTTGACCGGGGTGACGTTGACGTGCAAGGCGAAGGCGTGCCGACCCTGAAGGTAGCTGGGCAAAGTGAAGCGGGCTTCGGGCATCAGCTCCATTTCCACCACTATAGCGTCCTGATGGTTCTCAGAACCGTCGTGGACGTAGCGCACCTGCAATTATCATTGAGTTATCACCTTTCACGCCACTATCGATCACGACTTGAACAATGGATTACATCAGTTGAAATATTCCCTAGAATGTATCATCCTCATTATCATCATCATCAGCCACTGTCTGCCCACTGTTGTACATAGGCCTTCTCCGATGCCTTCCACAATATGCTGTCCTACGCCTTCTGCATCCAACGACCTCCCGACGACCGCACCAAGTCGTTGGTCCACCTGGAGGGAGGACACCCCACACTGCTGGTCCTCAACCGTGGCTTCCATTCCAACGGTTTCCTACCCCCCCTGGCGTCGCTGGACCGACAGATGTAATAGAATGTATGTATAAAACAATTTCATAGTTTCTTCTAATCTACTGGCGTTTAATAAGCTTTGATACAATTTTCATAGTGTAGGAGTATGAAGTTAAATTACCTTATCCCTAGATAAATCCATGAGCGTAAAGAACTGTTTAGATTTGCCTTCGCCGTCGATATAATTAGAAAACTGAGGGAGATTCCTCTGCAGCGACAGATCGACGGCGATCCGTCCGTGCATCGGCGACTGGGCGACGTGCAGCACCACGCCCGAGGGCCGCACGCCGTACTTGTGGTGGTCAAGGACCACGTCTATGTTCTGCGTGGTGATGACCGCCACCCCGCCCTCTTGCACTGTCAGCGGGTATAACGAAACCAATTCCAATTCGCTGCTCGACTTTGAAAACACCTGAAGATAGCACAAACATTTCTATTAAGGTTGTATACAAGACCAGAGAGAAGTTTGATATCAAAACAGAATTTGGTTTATAATGCATCAAAATACAGACTTTTTATACAAATATGAACTATATATATATAACTATTATAATGATGAACTAAAAAAGAGCTATGAGCTTCTTTTCTATGGCTACATTCACAAATTTCACTCGTTGACAATATAATTTATTGCCTGTTAGTCTATTCTGGAACGTTTCAGTGATAAAATTGATGATACAAACATGTCTGTATTAATAGGTCTGTGGCCACACCCGTATAAAGGAAATTTGTTTAAATAGATTTGTTATAATTCTTCACTTTCATTGAATTCAATAAACGTCGATTGCCGAAGCAGGTGTTGTAAAGTATAAAATGTAGTATCAAATCATCAATATTTCACCTTATACTTTTCGGCGTAGTCAGGGTTTATACAAAGTTCGGAGTCACATTTGCAAGTAAAGTGGTCGAGGCCGTGCTGTTCGCAGGCGGCGTTGGGTAGGCACGGGGGGTTTGCAGGGTTAGCGTGGCAAGGGTACCACCACACGCACTTAGGGCTGACACCATATGTCACCACTGCATTCGGTAATCCGTACAACTTGTCGTCCACTTCGATTGGTTTGATGCAGCCCTGTTAATTTAAAACCAAATGTAAAAGTTCCCAATGATATACCATACGAGTATCGTCATGTTTAAAGTTCCTTAGTAAGGATTGGTGAGAAGTGGCCGAATATTTAAATAGCGTATCACACGTGTACAGGTCTTTCTTAAAGACAACTCCAGAACACTGAGCGTGATATAATTTCCGGAAGCAAAATTGTGGCCTTACCATTATACTAGAGTCGGCAGCCTTGATGCCTTTAGCAAACGCACGTTGTCGTTTCTCACTCTCTATCCCACCGAGATAGAAGGAGTCGGAGAGATCCAGGTAGCGCATGCCCCCGCTCTCTATGCGAGTACTCATCGCTATATTGTCTACTGACAGCTGGACAAAATGCAGAAATAAATTTAAATAAATATACAAAATAATAATAAGGCTAATATTTTTTTTTATTTAAGATATAACTCTTCGACTACATCTTCACACGCGTTTATTTTGCTCACTGAAAACTTTCATAACATTCATCAAAATTCGCCGCTGTCACAATAAGTAACCCAATAATGGGAATCATTATTTTATAGTAAACTTTTTGGATCAAATTAAAAAGATAAAGAGAATTCCACGTCCATAGATTATACTGTTATACCGACGCGTCAAAGAATATTTAAGTGATTGACCAACTTATTTTTTTTTTAATTTGACCTACTTCGAAGACAGACTTTGGGGATTATCAGATTAGATCAAATCTTGTATATCATTGACATAGCTTGTACTTAAATCACATCGTGTCTAGAAATTTAGTATCAATCTTAACACCAAGATGAATTAAAGCCCTAGAATTAGCATAACTTAAGAAAACCTGGACAAAATAATGATTGCGCGTCAGTTCAATATACATCAAAACAAAAATAGACACAATTTGCAATTGCCAATCATATTACTTTGCTACACATAAAGTGTTCCTTGTAAAAGTCCAACTGGGTTTTAAAACGGTCGCCAAGCTTCAAAGAATTTCGGAATTCTCGATTATGAAATGGTAACAAAACATTTAAGCAATTCGAAAGCATTTACTCAAGGCAATATAGCAGGCCAGATGGTTGTCTTAATAGTAAACACATTATTAAATTAAAGTACATAAATTAAGTCATCATGAGGACGATGACTACACGAGTAGTGCGGACGGCGCAAGTCATTGGATGCGGAGACATTGGGGGGAAGGTATACGTCCAGCAGTGGACAGGCAAAGGCTGATGATGATAGAAACATTTTGTAAAAATAGTAACAGCATCATATTTGGTTATTATGTTGTCGTTCTGCGCATCGCTGTACAATGTTTGATTTGAATATTTGATAATTCCTGTTTTCAATTTAGAAATGTTCAAAGCTCTTTTATCCATTTGTACAATAGCCACTTGATGCATTTATTTGAAACGGGAATCGTTTATTACAAAGTAGGAGCCAAGCGAGATCTCTAATGAGCCTTCATTTTTAAAACTAGGTTAACAGCTGGCGTAACCACAAACTATGTTTAAGTATATATTACATTACATTCCAAGCTAATTGTATTCGCATTGCTGTTTTAATTATAATCAATGGGTACCTTAAAGGTGGGTTTTTATAGGCGCCAACATAACATATGCCTACGAAATTGTCTTAACATGTTTCTATAGAAACGACTTTTTGGTATTAAAATGAATTCGCGCGGTGACGTTGTATTTGTTAATATAAGATTAAAATCACTGCGAGCGGGACACTTATCAGACTTTGCTATTCTGTTTTGTACTCTTCCTCTATGTATATCGTCTTTGAGAAAAAGATTACACAATAAAAGCTAGCTAGAGCGATGTCATTACACGAACAGATTAATTTTTTGACATTTTTTGTAAAAAGAATATTTTATATAGATAAGACCAACGTTATGTTACGAATTGTGAGCGAAGTTAATAAACGTGTGCGAAGACGGTGACTAAAACTCTTTCATACAGAATGACGTAATAATCTTATAAGAAAATCATAATTTCATCAGATCTGCTAAAAATTCTCATCCCATTCTTAAAAAGAAGGCAAAAGAAATAAATTCAAGTATACAAATGAAAAATTGATAAATTTCGCTAGCCATCTTACCTCTATAAGTGATGGGTTAAAAAGCAAATGAATTTTATGCCACTGGCCGTCGTTAACTCTAACTGTGTGTACAATCTGTCCTTTCGCCATTTTCACACGAACAACTCCTTCTAATATCTCAACTGCCAAGAAATCTGAGCCGCGACCTCCGCCGTAATTGTACAGGATTATAGCATTTGGGGTTGTCGTTATGAATTCTATCTGCCATCTAAAAACATGTCAATAAGAATTCATGTCTGATAGTTAATTCATTACACAACCTTTGAAGTCTACTTTTAGTCAATAGTGATTAACAGTGATAAAAAGGACATAAAAATTGTGAGTTGAATTGAGATAATTGCCTTACCTTCCACCAGCCCTTGAATTAATCCTTGGTAAAATTAAATAAGCGCCTTCATCAACGAAACTAATATCGGAGTTAATGTCCGCGTCGAACTCTGGAGCACAGTTCCAAGTGACGCCTTCAACGTGCACTGAGCCGCTGCGGCTTCGAGCTTTTTCAATAATCTTAACACCATTATAGTACACCTAGAGGAGAATATTAAAATCATTTTAGGTAACTAATATTTATTATATTTGAATTATGTGCCTCGTTTTATAAAGTGAAATTAAAAAAGTGACAGCTGTTCATGGATAACCACAGTTGCAGATAACATCCCATCCTCTGTCAGTTCACAGAAAGAGCATGTTACCCCAATTCCACCATCCCTTCCCGTCCATATTAATATTTTCCTTTGCTTACATTTTGGGATATTTAAAAGTTCAATACTTACATCTTCTATACAGCCACGAAAATTTTCCATGTGGCCAAGAAACAATTCAGAGAAGTCGCCCTGCCCTCCAAGAAATATTCCAAAGTGTATGTTCAGTTCGAAAAACCTTCCGGGAAGACGCTTTTTCACTGTACTTTCATCAATCTAAAAAAAATTATAAAATTTACAACAACAAATATTTTCAATGATAAGGATTGGAAATCTATCTCAAATAAATTTGAAAATTTTCCTAACTTATTGAATTTCTTTGAAATATTGTTTATGCTTCTAAAACACTAATATGTGTTTTTTTATAAGCAAAGAATGTAAACAAGCAGCAAGATCCCTAGGTGACCATCTGCACCCGAGGACAACAGCAATACCAGAGGAACCACAAATGTGCTTTTAGGTAAGCTTTGGTAGGCAATTGCACACATATGAGTTTGGAACTTATGTGAAAAGAAGAGCTGAAGGCTATTTTCAATTAAAAAAATTGATTATTAAATATATTCAAACTTTGAACAGAAACCAAGTTGATTTTATTGTATTCCAAACTTATTAATTCATACCTTCATAGTAAGATTTGCTTCCCTCCTGATAATATTGACATGATGCCACTGAGTATCATTTAGGTGTATTCCTTTGGGCGAGGACAGCTCACTTTCACCAGCACCAAGATTTATATGCAGTTTTAAACGGCCACCTTCCAGGCGAATCTAAAATCAAATAACAAGTTTTTTAACTACTGGTACTTTCAGTATCAATTACGGTGAACACACTGTTTTTAAAATTCACAGACATATTACTATAATAACAATATTACAATTCCACACTTATGCAGTTTACTGTAATATAATATAATAATCTATTTATATGAATTGAACTGTGCTGTAAAAACATATATTTAATGGCACCAAGAATACTAACTTGTTATGTACGAAATATAGTTAGTACCTGGATAAAAGTAAAAAAAAAAGATATAGAAGTTTGCAATTCACTTACCATACAGTAATCAGTTTTCCCAGCAGCAAGTAGAAGTAAGGCATCTGACAAATGGGTGCGAAATTTGAAACTAATATCTGTAGCTCCTTTGGCTTCTTGGAGAGGATATGCTATGTAACTGGCTCCATAAAAGGATGCTGTATAAATATTTATTAAGTTTTAATCATACCAATAATAATGTATATTAGCTAAATGAGTGTAGTAACTAAAGCAAGTTTTAACAATTCTGTCTGTATAGTTGTACTCACCTTTATCGTAAGCCAGACCCAAAGAAAACAGTGACACCACTAGAAGTAGTTCCATTTTTAACTCAATTTAATTGTTACAAATAACAGAACAGACAGCACAAAACTCAACACATTAAAATATGTTATGCTTGAGTGATTGATGGTAAAATGTATAACCCTCTGTAGTCAAGAACATAAAAAAATGGAGACATTTTCTAATCCACAGTGAGGTTGCAGGCGTGGCGTTACACGAACTTTGTGATAAAAATCACATGGGCCCTTCAATTATACATAATAAAATGCATTTTTAAATTACAATAACGCAATATTTGTTTAAAAATCAGCTGTATTGAGGACATAGATGATGTACACATCCCTAATAATAATAATAAAATCTAAGTCTAAGCTAGTTTGTTAAAAATAGCTTGATCGATTTGAAAGTTGACATCGTTTGTCAAAGTGACATCATAAGTGGATGCCAAAGAGTATTAAAATACCGGAAGATGTATTAAATACTTTTAGTAAAAAAAGTTTTAAGTTTCTTTTACTCACCTTACCCTTAAAACTACCAGACTCCAATTTATTTACAAATTAACTTTACTTATTGTGTACAGCAATTAAAGAATAAAAACAAGTTTTATCTGCATGGCATTGGGTTTCTGTATGACACTGAGGTGACGATCGGTTTCCTTAGAGCTTCTGTCAGTGTCAATGTCGCCGTCAACGTAACCTAAAACTCAAAACAATTCAAAACAAAATCGTAATTTGTTAATAGATTATTTCTGATGCAAGACTCAACCACGCAAGTTTAGTTATAATTCAATCATGCTGTCAATGAAGAGATTGTCTACCTTTAATGCTGCTAAAATACAATTAAACATGCGATGCAATCCAAGAAGTGGCTTTTTGGAAAGGCAAATAAATAAACACTGTAGCATTAGTGTATCAAAGCTGTGCTCATCTTTGTCCACGTTACATAATCTAACAAATAAATCCAGGCACCCGGTGAGTAAAATATTTTATTACATCATATTACACCATTACATTATATATCAGTACACCTGATCTGTATGTCTGAATACACTCCCTTCTTACACAATCCCTCTTTACCACAGTTCATCCAATTTTCCTAATGCCTTCCCCTACCTTTATAGCCATCCACAGTCAAAATGATTATACAGGAAACTGAAATTCCAAGTTTTCACTTGTGGTATATATGAGTACCTTGGATGGTCAGCAGTTGCCATATTAGTCTTACGCACAAACCATAAATTTTGTCACTTACTGCCGATATCTAAAAATGTGTGTTTTTGTAACTCTGTATCAGTCATGATTAATTGTAGGCAACAATATTTGAAGGACACTTTAAGAATATGAGAAACAATATATCAGAAATGGAATAAGAGATCTTTTTTTCTCCTTTACAGCAATTAATAAAATTCAATGCAGAATATAAAGCTGCTCTGGCACTTTTCAGAAGATCAAACTTGACACCAATATCAACACTATTTAGTAATCCATCTCGGGGCATACATACCAGCCCTCCTAAATACAATCAACCTAATGTTGATAAAGATAAGGTGAGATGTTATTACAGTTTTATACAAATTTTTAGGTGTGTAAATATTGTTTGTATGTTTACCCCGAGTGATAAAGCTCAATAAAGCAAAAAAGCATTAATAAGCTTAGGGTCCTTCACACATATTTCTTTCTCAAAGGTTGGCAATTCATCTATGCCTCTAGTGTTGCAGATGTCCAGGGGCGTTGACCACACCACCTTTGTGATCCCTTCTCTTATAAAAAAAGTTGTATATATACTTGTGGGTTATACTATGATGTATGTATTAAAAATAGTGGCCACCTATAATTATAAATTGGAACATAAATCATTATCAAAGAATATTTACATTTTTTTGATTTGATTTGATTTTTTTTTATTAAAAAAAAAGCTTTATTTACTTCTACACATTAATTTTATCTGTCATACTTTATATCTATTCTAACAATAACCTTAAAAAGTTACACAGTTTTTGTTTGTATTTTAATACTTTTTTATTTATTTGTAGAATAAAAAGGACAAAAAGAAACAAGATGATGCCACTATGTCTTCCTTGCTCATGAAAGCAGCATTCTGGATGATTGCAACAAGCATCTTTATCATAATGAGCAGTCTCATGGTTCCTTCCAACTCTTCTTCTCCTAATGAGGTACAAATGCAGAAAATTACTTTTAAATCACTTTGTTCTTTGTGAATGTTAATTATTGTGTTTTAAGAAAATGCATAGTTTAAAAAAAGAAGAAGAAGGCAAGAGAATAATAACGTATCTTGCAGTGTAACAATGATTTGTTGCAGGTTGTGCGATATGTGTCATGGAATGAATTTGTGTACAACATGTTGGCCAAGGGTGAAGTGGAACAACTAATTGTTAGGCCAGATATAGAAGTTGTTACTATCATTCTATATGAAGGTGCCATTGTGAAAGGACGGAGGGTAAGTACAAATGTTTAAATAGCTGTCACACTCTGACTTGTTAATGATAACTAAGGACATATCTAAAGATTCACCTTTACACAGCCTATATTTTGTATGGCTTATTGAAATTAACTGACAACTCTAGAAATTGTTAAACAACATTAAGTGGTAGTATTTCTTTTGCTATTTTCCTGATTTCAACTTGCTGTATCAATTTTCAGGCAACACATAGGGTGCATCACATGAATGTAGGCGATATCCACAGATTTGAGGAGAAACTTCGGGATGTTGAAAAAAGTCTGGGTGTCAAGGAAGGTGATAAACTTATTCTAATTAAAAACACTACTCTTGACAAACATTACTCTTCTGAGTCAGTTAAGCATGAGTAACAACATAACAAACTTCAAAATATGCACTAAATTAAATTGATAAATTTGCAGGTGTGCGGGTCATATATGATAGGAACGGTGGCGTGGCCAGCAAGGTGATAACAACTATGCTGATTGCGGCCCTGGTCATTTCTCTGCTCTACTCCAGTAAGAACATGAGGATAAATATAAACCTTGGAGGGTTTGTGAGTATTGTTTTCTTGCTGTAACTAAGCACTTGTATAAAACAAATTGTCATCTTCACTTGTTTTCTTACAAAAAACAATGATAATATTATAAAAACCATGTTCTATTTTTCAACCGTTTATTATTTTTGTTTACAATGAAAGTATAACGTTTCAGAACCAGTTGAGCCGAGCCAAATTTACTCTGATTGATTCAATGAGCGGACAAGGCAAGGGGGTGAAATTCAGTGACGTGGCGGGCCTGAGAGAGGCCAAGGTCGAAGTCATGGAGTTCGTCGACTACCTCAAGAGACCTGAACATTACAAGAGCCTGGGAGCCAAGGTTCGTTAAACTTTAAGATAATTGGGACAGGGCCATAAATACAATAAGTTGACGATTAAAGTATGAAGTAGCCAGTATTAAGGCGGAAGTGGTACGTTCCAGGTGCCCAAGGGAGCGCTGTTGCTCGGACCGCCGGGGTGTGGCAAGACGTTGCTGGCAAAGGCCGTGGCCACCGAGGCCAACGTGCCCTTTCTCTCCATGAACGGCTCAGAATTCATTGAGATGATTGGAGGCCTCGGAGCCGCCAGAGTCAGGTACTTGTTCACTCTAACTAACCTTCTCTACCCAAAATCAATAGTCAGTCTGCAGATTAACTATGATTCTAATCATTGTTGTTTATTTGCTTTAATAATTGTGGTTTTAAGATATTTTGGTAGATTCAAATATATCCGACCTAAGATAGCGGTCCATTGATGTGTTATTGTATAGTATTAAGATACTAATAATATCAAAACTTACATTATGTACTAAGGTCTATAACATTGTTTTTATGAAATTAAAAGTTAAACCGTCTATTTTAGGGACTTGTTCAAAGAGGCGGCGTCGCGGGCGCCGTGCATCATCTACATAGACGAGATGGACGCGGTGGGGCGCGCGCGCGCCTCGGGCTCGGGCTCGTGGGCGCCCGGCAGCGGCGAGAGTGAGCAGACGCTCCACCAGCTGCTCGTTGAGATGGACGGCATGAGCAGCCGCGACGGCGTCGTCGTGCTCGCCTCTACCAACCGCGCCGACGTGCTCGACAAGGTACCCAGCCCGATAAATCACTATATTCCAGTAGACAGGCTAGAGTTAATATTCGTCATTTTGTCGCTGCCTGTAGAGGTGACACAATCAGCCGACAGTAACGTCAACTAACACTTTTATATCGGAGGGAACTTGGAGGTGACATTTAGGTTTTTAAAATGTAATTAGATAAAAAAAGTAGCTCATTTTAGTGTGCATTTAAAGGCTCTACTGAGGCCGGGCCGCTTCGACCGACACATCTTGATTGATCTGCCGACCTTGCAAGAGAGGGAAGAAATCTTCGAGCAGCATTGTAAAAGCATCGTCCTGGAAGAACTGCCTCCTTATTACCTGAAGCGGTGAGACTCGAGTGCTCTGTCATTTACTATGAACAAAGAGAGAAGTATAGCCAAGTGTTAAATCTGTATCGGTCGTGTAACAGTCTGGCGTACCTGACGCCGGGCTTTAGCGGCGCCGACATCGCCAACGTGTGCAACGAGGCGGCTCTGCGCGCAGCCACCAACAAACAGAACATTGTGCGGGCGCAGGACTTGCAGCACGCCATCGAGAAGGTCGTCGGTGAGTCGCAGGCGTTAACAGTTCAAATATTCATATTACACATACTAGATAGGAGCTAGCGGTACGTGTTGAAAATAACATTAACATTGCTTAACAGTACTACGTTCTCGTGCGTGTTACTGTTCTGCCCTCGTGTGAAGCGAACAGTAGGGCACTGCTTGCACTGTACTTTTACACAACATCCTTGTTGTGGTGTAAAAGTACATCGTATGCCCAGGTGGCACCGAGAAGCGCAGCCACGCGCTGTCGCCGACGGAGAAGCGTGTGGTGGCGTACCACGAGGCGGGGCACGCGCTGGCCGGCTGGCTGCTGGAGCACACGGAGGCGCTTCTCAAGGTGACCATCGTGCCGCGCACGAACCTCGCCCTCGGCTTCGCGCAGTACTCGGGGTCCGATCAGAAGTTGTACTCTAAGCAAGAGGTAAACTAAAACTAAACTTTATGCACTCAAGTACTTACCCATAATGTCTCTTCTGATTAAAATAAAATTTCTACTACTAGTCCTATACATTAAATCATTTTCTCTTTAAAATAAATTAGTTGGAAAAAATCAACATTTCAACACACTCATTGACACAGATTTTTGTAGTGTAATTTTAGTTATTAAGTTTACCTCAGATAAACGAAAGTAATGTATTTTGGCGCTCACATCGTCAGCCTTCGTGTGTCCACTGCTGCACGCGGGCTTTCCCCAGTGCCTTCGACAGTGCTGTAAACCCACATGATAATGTCTGCAGCTGTTCGACCGCATGTGCATGGCGTTGGGCGGCAGAGCGGCGGAGGCCATCACCTTCAACTCGGTTACGAGCGGCGCACAAAACGACCTCGAAAAAGTTACAAAGATTGCCTACGCTCAGGTATACAGATGTTGTATATACACACATACATAAACACCTTTAAATTGATAATGTAGCACGAAAATGTAACAAAGTAATTCAGAACACACATAATGTTGATTATCAGACGTTGGGACATTCTTTTAAGTATATTACATACTTGGGCCAGTATGTCGCGTTCTTCCATAGCATAATATACATTTTTATAGACTAACAATATTTTTATCGGCCTTATAGTCAAAGTTAATCTGTATTTGATGCATGTACAGGTAAGGATTTACGGCATGTCGCCGGAGGTTGGCCTCGTCTCGTTCCCCGACAAGGACTCCGGCAAGAGTCCGTTCAGCAACAAACTCAAGAACCTCATAGACCTCGAAGCACGCAAGTTGATCGCGAACGCCTACTACCGCACCGAGGGCATCCTCAAGGAAAATCAAGACAAACTGATCGGTGTCAGTGTCTCTTTAAAGTATATTTCGTTTCATATATCTCGTCTGTCCAAGGTTCTGGGTTTGCAGCGCTGTGCGCATAGCCCCTGGTCGAGGACCGTAACTTGAGAGACTTCACACGAGGCGCACACCTCTACGATCGCCTATTTAGCGTACTCATCGGAGTAATGTAAAACGAATCATTTCATTTTTATTCATATTACTATACATTTTAAAACACCGTCTTTATGTGTATAACACTACTTTGTCATTTTCTTTACACCTAAGTTGATAATAAACATTTATTGCAGCTCGCTGAAGAACTGTTAAAGAAGGAAACTCTAAATTTCGAGGACGTAAAAGCAATTCTGGGCCCACCGCCATTTCCTAGAAAGAAATTCATAGACCCCGTCGAATTCGAGAATAATCTGAAGAGTCTAGAGCAAGCCGCCATGCCGCAGACGCCGCCCAACGTGGGCGCACCATCGGCCAAGCAAGACGGACAGCCCGGCATCGACCATTTGATGTAAACATGTGCGCACTCCCCTACTCAGAGTCGTTAACTGCACTTCCTTCGTGTACATTAAGTATTATATAGACTACAGCGCAGAAGTAAACTCCTGGTACACCCGGCACTACATTGTCTCGCTGCGGCGATAACTCGCCGTCGCCTCGACGATTGAGCGCGATAATAATATAAATTTCCTAGCAACATGCCACGTCAGTCTCGCTTGTACGGGTGTACTGCGAGTAGACGCCCCGCGACACCACGTGGACAAGTTAATGAATGCGCCGTAACCTTGAATTACACAAGCGGTCTCCCTTAGGGACCATTTAATAACCCTCGGTGCCGCAGTTAGCATCTCCCCCTATAAATTACTTATTAACATACAAAGCAGCATTACAATTAAAACATATTAACAATTATTACACTTTTATTAGCCTGTTAGAGCTTGATGTAAGGCACTGTTTACTTTTTTTTAGGTTTTTGTTTTTTCAAAATATCTTTCCATTGATCCTATAAAATGTTTCTTTTGTCACCTCTAAGAAAACCCGACACTATACACTAATGTAAAAATCGTAGTTTTTATGTCAGTTGCTTAAGTTTACTTTGAATATAGTGTATATTGTATCATGTATTCTTTTTTATTTCCGTCCTAATCCTGATAATTGACCAGTATTTCATTATCGCATATTATTATACATTATTGTCTACTTTGTGCCGTCACATTGAAATATTATAAAAATAATTTCATGTCTCAGGCTTTAGAAGGAACTGTTAACTCATTCTGTCAAGTGGCGAAAGGGGCAATTAAATTGAAATGAAAGAAAAACATTAATTGGATCATTATTATATTATCATTATTGTATTATTCACGAACATGCATTGTCATTAATAAAGCTAATTGTTTGATAAAAAGTTACTAAATCTGATTAAACATTCACAATATTTCTTAATCTAACAAGGTGATGTGTGGACAAGAAAGTGTGAGTGGATAGTGTGAGAAAGGACGTCGACTGACAGAGATTTAAGGGAGATTACATACTGTGCCGACCGTCCGTAGGAGAAAAAAGGGAAGATATATTTTAACCTAGTCTAGACGAAATATTGTGAATCCAACTCTTCTTATAACTATTTAACAATTAATATTAAAATAACTAATTTTAGACATATATCATAAAACAATTAAATAATTAAAAAAAAATTATAGAACTTAACAGCATCTCGGATCAATCGCGTTCTAGGAACTTTTCAATGTGAGATGCCCGGAGTATGGCGCAGGACGCTCGGTTCTGTAAGTTAATAAATAAAGTGTCTAAGTTACAGATAAATAAACCATTTGTTTGTGTGTCATCCAAACAAGAGCGCAAGCCGATTGTGTTTAATGACATTTGCTAGCTATATTCTTTTAGTTATTGTTACTCAAATTAATTATAGCATAGTGAGGCTGTCAAGTAAACAACTAGAAGTCCACTGCTACGACACTTGTATGTGATCCTCTTAGTTTTATGTCACTGCAATGAAATCCCACACTAATGTGCATATATCACCTGTTTCTGGAATGGCGATTCTGTGGAACACGATGCAACCGGCGACGGGCATCTATATTGAGAAGTACTGGGCTCCGAGAATGTCTTGGTAGGGGATTGTATGTTAAAGAAGCCTGCATTGAATGTCTTTATTTTTTCTACATCCTCATTTATTGGACCTTTTACCTTTTTTTCTTCCTTTGCCTTTCTTCTTGCCTCTACAAATAAAAGAAGTACATAGATTATTTATTCCCTGCTTATTTGTTGTATAATTTCAAACCTCTCTAAGTGATGTACAGGCTCGGGTCGGAGTGATAGCTATTGACAAGAAAAATAAAGAGGTCCTGTGAACCCACACTTGACTATGTTCCACTGCACTTGGCACAATACCAAGAACAAGAATAAATGTAAAATATTGAAAGGATCGTTATTTAAAGCTGTGGTTTCTTTAAGTCTGATAATGGCATTATATCTTACCTAATATAAACTCTTTCATCTGGCTGATGACTGCTGGCTTCTTCTTAGGTTTTGCAGGATCTTTGGTTTTCCCCTTTTTAGATTTTTTCTTATCTTCTTTGGAATCCTCCTCTACCCAATTGTTTGCTTTAAGTTTTTCGAGGTTTGAGAAACGTTGGTTAATATCTTTCACCTGCATCAAAGTAAAATTGCTTTGAGTTTTGTACTGGTGCCCTAGTGACATATATTAATATTAAAAAACAACTCAGTAAGGGAAACGTGCCCCAATGTACACTGAACTATCTATTTCCTACATTTCTGTTCACTCATGCAAGGGTTATCTTCTGACAAAAACTCTATCACCCATTATCGCTTTTATAAAGTGATAAGATACATTTAGAAGACGATATTTTGCGTAGTGAACATTATTTTGTGATAAGTGGCTCCGATAGCTTGAAGCTAAATTGAGTATTTTAGGGACTTTGAGACGTGTCCAATTTATATAGGGGTGTGTGGTGACCTGCATGGAGACCAAGTCCCAGAAGCCGTGCAGTTCCTGCGACGAGACCCGGTCTTGGCCGGTCAGCCCTTGCTTGCATATGTCCACCAGCGAGCGGAACTGCGCCAATTTCTGTGATACGAGTAACCTCCCCTGCCCAGTTGCTGCCCGCACCAATCCCTGCAATCAACATTGTTGCTGAGGGGGAAATTATAACAAACCTATATGAATAATTTACATTCATAAGGCTGTAGTCACAGACTAGCCCAAATAATTTTTCATTGAATTCGATTAGACTATGGAAAAAACAATAAGTAAGGATATAAAACTACTTTTTACAGTTTCAAAGTCTCATTTTACTTTATGTTGTATTAAGGAGAGAGAAATTGTAATGTATAAAAGTGATAGACCAAAAAGCCAATGGCGACATAGACTGTTGTTCCTGAGGAGTCTTCACAAACTACCTAGGGTAACTTATCAAAAGCCAGAAAACATATAAGATGACAAATCTAAAGTCAGTTTAAATGTTTAAAATTTTAAACAAATATAGTTCATGTTAAAATTTGATCAATAAATAAGTACCAGTGCAGCGTCAGTGAGGGTGACGGTCTTGGCGACTTCCTCCCAGGAGCTACACATCTTGAGAATCCGATTAACCTCTGAATCTAATTGTGTTTGGAACTGCATAACACAGTTATCCTCTTGATGTTTGGAAGCTATATTAGGTTTATCTAGAATAAATAAATACAGTTTGTTAAAAGGGCGTTCACTGTTAAAACATTTGCTTTAAAGCCTAATACTTATAGCATACCTTTTTCAGTAATCTTATTGTTCGATGTTGTGCTTGTCTTACCGATCCCTTTACCTTTCGACTGGTTACTTGGACCAGCTTTTGATGTTGGCATCTTGGAAACCGATTGCTCTTTCTTTGGCATCTTGGAAACCAGTTGCTCTTTCTTTGGCATTTTGCAATCTGATTGCTTTTTGTTTGGCATCTTGGAAACCAGTTGCCCTTTCTTTGGCATCTCGGAAACTGGCTGCTTTTTGTTTGGCATCTTGGAAACTGCTTCAATTTTCTTTGGGCATTCTTGTACTAAATTCATCGACGGTTGTTTTATAGACTTAGTGGTTAATTTAGAATCAATTTTCTTTGGCAAAGTGGCCATCATTATATTCCTTTTTATAAAATTTGTAGTGCTACTATTTTTTTTTGCAACATCCAGTTCCCTGGGTTTGACCCGGGGGCCAGAGACAAGTTCTTTTGGTTTAACTCTGACTAGGGGTGCTGGTGGAAACGCAACACAAGTTACTGGGGCTTTAAAAATTCCAGTTAAGAAGGGTTTTATTTTATTAGCATTTTCTTTCCTTTTCCTATCTCTTTCTTGTTTCCACTCTAAAAACCTTTGATTGCGTTTTTCAATTTGTTCTTTCTTTTCTTCCATTGCTTTTAGCTCTTCCGCATTATCATTGTCCATTTGCCTTGTGCCATCTATAAGAGACATTCTTGAAGATCTCCGTCTTGTTTCTAGAGCTTTTTTTCTTTTGTTTAGCTAAAAACACAGACATTGTATGAAAAAGTCTTTTTTGAAAAAAACTCTGGTTATAATAATCTAGCTAATATCATAATTGTGAATGTTTAGATGGATTGATGAAAGATTTTTTCTTTTGTATCTGCTAAGACCACTAAGAGTTAATGTCTCTAGACAAAATTTAGGACAAAGTTAAGTTAAAGATTGAATTAGCCCATAGGCCACTTTTTTATTTCATAGTGTAATAATAAAGATGTAGGACAAATATGTTTATAAAGTGCTTGCTGAAACATGGAGGGTTTAGGTGTAAACTGGTCTCTTAGTTGCCATTTAGCAGGGCCTATTTGAGATATATTTAACAATTTTTTGTATGCTTACTAAGTTAATTTTTAATTCTGTGCGGACGAAGCTAGTTACTATATTTAATGATGCCCTTCTTTAACTTGCTGAGCACACTTAGGTACTATAGCTTATGTAGATAATGGTCTACAACTTTTACAATTACCCTATAATATTTTTTTTATCATTAAGTAAATTAATGTAATTAAATAATTAAAAAAATTTAGTTAGGAGCTATGCTCTTACAACTATCAAATTTTATTGAGATCAATTTAACTTGTCTCGGAATACATAATACCACTTCATCGATCTAAACTTTCACATTTATAATATTAGTAAGATTAATGTATGGTAATTATAAAAATGGACATGTGGGGAAAACCAAGTTTAATAGAACATGCCAATATTTTGAATTTGAAATTTATTGCTGTTGTAGACTCTGGTTTACTTTGTTGTTAACAATGAGCAGATTTAAAATTTTTCAACTAGCAGAGTGTGTGTCTGATAGATGTATAAGCTAAACAGATTTCAATTGCTTACCCCATCTTTGAAATTGAACAGCGGTGCAGGCTTGTGTTGGTTTTTAAGTTGCTCCAGCCTTAGCAAGTTTTGCAGCTTCAAGAATAGTAAATCGAAATCTAAAAATTAAATAAGATATTTCATAACTAACCTAATTACCTATGTAGCTATATATTTAATTTTATTAAAATAAGTGACCCATCTCAGATTTGCCGGGGAGGCGAAGTGCCCCGCAATATGCCATCTATGGTAATCTCAACCTCATAGCCGTACTGTGCTATCATTATCTTTTTTGTTATTATTTACGTGGTAGACTTACAGCAAAAATAATAATAATTAGTGTCAAAAGAGCCAATTAAAAGTCTACACAATGGTAAAGGTTTATACAGTTTTTATCTGAGAGAAGCCGTGGGGCTAATGGCTTATTTTAAAATAAAATGTAATCCTTTCAACAATTACAAAAGCACACAATTAAAAAAGAAGATAAAACAGATTAACAGAAAATGTGAAAAATATGTTACTGAAATATGCATTATGCTGACAAGACAGGGTGATTGCTCAGATTTTGATTTATATGCAAGGTGATCCTCACTAGCCTAACCCAGCACTAATCTACCCGCAAAAATTCTTACCATAAACCGCGTGCCAGTTACAGAAGTGGGTAGACAGAAATTTTTCGAGTTCACATAAAGATAAATAAATTGCATATTTAAATATGTAACAATAGACCACCTAAATATATTAAACAGCAGTGTAAAAGTAATTATAAAAAGGTAATGAATCTCACAATGGTTACATTCCTTAAATGTGCTGCCGATAACGAAACGGCTATCAAATATTTTGGCATGAATATGGAATTTGTCTACAATTCCTGTGCCCGTGTACAGTAAAATTGCGAAAAAGACTTGACCGTACCAATCCATTCAAAATAAATTATCTACATGATGAATCAAAAGGATTTAAATATAAATCACTAAAAATAGTGTGCTTATCAGAAATTAGAAACTAAACACATTTATTACTGCACATAGTAGAAAAAGGCACGTTTCGCAGATTTAAGAAAAACAATTAAAGAATAGTGTGGCAAAAGGAGCTAGCTCAGCGTTTACATGGATGGTCAAAACCGTCCCTGTGCTGGCTTTCACCTAGCTCCTGTGCGATCATCTAAATTTTACACATATATGAAAGGGTAACTAAATATCGCATAATGGGCTACTCAGAAGTCAAGAGAAGTTATTTCATTTTACAGGATTTATAGAAATAATTTAAGCATATAAAACAATTCACTTACCCATTTTCAGTAAAAACACTTCACTTCAAAATTGCAGAGCACAAGGTACAACCCCAAATGAAAATCCGATTATCTACAAAATAAAACGAACTTGTCGCAGCGAACACAAAATACAAAATGGAACGGCGCAAGAGCAACGGTTATAATTTATAGTTTAAAATCATACCATAAATTTAGAGCTACTAAGCAATCTCTATTTAAGGAGTGGTCGTTGATAGAAGGCGCCTTTTGCTTTTTACTTCATAAACGAGACGCCTCCTGATGTTACCGACAGATCAAAATGTCCATGTTTTTTTGTGCGAAATCTCACCTCCGCTTCTGTACGCTTCGATCATCGTCAAAATGGCCAAAATCAAAAGGGCACAAAATATCAAAGCCTGAAACGTATTTATTTGTATCTATGATCAAAACTGATTCAGTGTTGCCATTCTACCCAAAGTCTGCTTCTTAGTAGAACAAAATTCCCAACGCATAAATTACTTTTAAAATTATTAAAATCGGTAACCGCAAAAACCAATTTCTTGCAATGACAAAAAAATGTAGATGAATTCGTTTCCACTTTGAAAATTATTGTCAAGCAATCATAATACTGTGATATTGTGATGTATAGATCTCTTTCATCTTTTTTGCTTGTAAGACATTCCTGTGCCCGGTAAGGTTACAAAATTTCTGAAAGAACTAATTTGGATAGCAGCTTCTCTTTCGCACGTTCAGGTATCTTTGTTGAACTTTAATTAATATATTCTTTGGTCAAACTAGAATTTTTAAGCATGTGTAATTATTTTAAGTAAAAATAATACACTAGAAAAATTATAAAAAACTCTAAAGTGTAAAATTTTGAATGTGGCCGTATAGTGAAACACCTCACAATATTGCAAAAACCCTACGAAATTAATTTCTCATTAAATACAAGTTTCTAGTAATCAGTAGAAATCCCCGATAAATTTCAACTCCATTTCCTGTTTCCATTTGTTCAGTCGCACTCTGTTGACATAATGCACAGACATAATGTCAAAGTGACATTAGTTTAAACGAACTGTCGAAGCCGACAATTCGTAAGTTCCAGTCAACTAATTACTATACTATATACCAAAGCTATACATTTTGATTCCAGTTAGTCCCCGTGGTTCACCTAAAGAGTTAATATGATTTTCAAATGTCTTCGAAAACATGTATCAAGGTGATGAAGTGAATGTTTTTGTCAAACTCGGGCAAATGTAGTGTATTACATTTGTTTTTGACATTTGGTACATTTTGTAGTTATTGTAAAAAATAATAATACATTTAAAGAGTGGACAGCAGTGGCGATATGTGACTGATATGATGAATGGTGGTGATCTATAAGTTTTACAGTCGATTCTTGAACTAAAATGCAGAATTTTTTCTATATACTTATATGTATATACATATATATCTGTATAGGTATATACATATAATATATATCTGAAGAAAAGAGATACACAGTAGTCATCGTTTGAAGATTTTATTTAATTACGATTCTGGAGGAAAGGAATTAATAGACAACTGTTACAATGATCTTCGAATATTTGTATGTATTACATACAAACACATCATGTATTTACATTTTGAGATAATATACTTCTTACTTATACCGGATTATAAAGATTTATATATGTTATAAACAGTCTTGTGAATTAATTCATACTTTGAAATAAAGACAACAAAACATTTTCATACAAGGTAAACCTATAAATACATTAATAAAATGGTAAAGTACACATTCAGAGGTATAGGAAATGTCTTGTATAGGGTTAATCAGATCTTTTGAATCCCAAATTGTTATAATTCAAGTTCACAAGCATGTCTTTTTAAGTGAAATTCTAAGATATACAACCTTGAGTCTGACTGAAAACTGTCTCTAAACGTTTTATATCTATGTTCTAGATAAGTGTTTCCCAATGTGGAGCCGACACACCACAGGGGAGCAATAGGAAAATTACTATTACTCCCCTGTGGACTCTGCATGACTTTAACCCTTTGGAAATTTCACTAACTGTGTTTTAATAACAATTTCACAGTGATTTCTTCCTACAATCTATCTATATATTATGTATCTTAAGTGAAAAAGTTAGTTTTTTGATATTAATAATTATTTATAGTGGCATAAAGATTTCAGAAATGCGAAGGTGATGGGCATAGCACAAACAAAGGTTAGGAAACACTGGTCTTTAGTAAATATGGGAAATATATATAGAAAACTCTAGTCATTAGGAAATACTGGTTTTGTGATTTCACAATATTTAGATGCTTAATACTATTTAAAAAAGCAAAAAAAAAACTACACATCAAAGACCTTACAATATTGGTCAGACCATCACTAACAAATGTTATGAGAAATAATAAATAGAATATAACTAGAATGCCTCCAGAAGCTTTGTACAATGTTTCTTTTAAAAGTATTTTGTATGATATTATAACAGTATTAGATGGAGCACAAAAGACCTTTATTGTGGGTAAATTTTCTCGGTTTTTATTTACAATATAAAATGACACTTCAAAAATAGATCCTCCTTTATGTGTAAAATTGTATGAAACCGTCTATAGTTAAAATGCCCTTGGGTAACAACTTGTTTTTAGATGGGAGTTATGAAGGTGTAACATGGCTACAAAGCTAAACTAAATTTTAAATAAATACATACCATTTTAAAATAAACCACAGAGCTAACATCCTGTAAGGAGCTAACATTTATATCATCCGAGAAACAATGTTTTTGATAGAACACATATATACTTATAAACTGTATCTTACTTAGCTTTGTCCATATACTTTTGTCATATGTTAATACATTAATATTGTTTTAATGAAAATTTCCATATCAAAGTGATATGTGTGAAAATAGGTTTACATTTCTCTAGAATTAGACTGCACATTTTTTTATTAATATATATGTTAAAGTAGACTAATGTATAATGCTATATATATATAGTACAACAAAAAAGCAATTGGTTTTCCCTACAGGCAGACTGGTGTCCAAGCTAGGGTACCATGTAAGTTGGATAACCAGGTATCTATATAACCATCTTTTACCTTGACTATGTTTTAAGATGTAAGAGAAATCTTAAAAATGACCATAGTTTGGGTCTTTACATTAACATATACATATATTTTGAGCGCTTCAATATTGTGCCAAATAATTTATTATAATAATATTAAGAGAGAAATTCAGTAGAAAAGGAGGCGGAACTGACAGGCACAGATAGTATAGGAGATTACTTCATTTTATTACAAATATTAACTTTATTTCCTAAATGTCCAATTTTTTTTTATCATATATATTGATTATATTAAACGGTACACGAAAGAAGGTTTTATTTACTACATATAGATGTATGTCTTTTCAAATATCTTGGCCAAGGACTTAGAGCTGGCTGCACATGTAACCTCGACACCTAACATTGTGTCCTGCTCAACACAACGTACGAATTGCCAAGATATATAAAAACATATATAATCCTTAACATATGAACCAGATAGTATACACGCATATAGACAATAGATCAATCAATACAGATCAATGTTTTACAAATACATATTAGCAATTATTAAGATACCATACGCATAGTAAATATAGTGAATAGAAAATTCAACAACAGCTCATCTGACTTACAAAGAGCAAGCTATATATAAGAGATTACACATTTTACATAGTACGTCATCTCACCAATACTGCAGAACAATATGCTTATCCATTTTTTTTTAAATACATATATTAAATACATTAGATTTTATCATGCCAACACTGTGTAACATCGTGTAACAGTTAGCCGAATATAATTTTTGTCAAATTTTTAGTAAGGAAATATTTTGTTGCAATACAAATGTTATATCCCTGTATTTATCATCACCTAAATTTACTATAATATCAGACCGTCGATACCTATACATTACACGCCCCCCCTCTCTCCGAGCGAGCACACAGCAGATGACGTACTTATTTCTTGTCATTTGAAAACATCAATAACTTGCAGTAGTGTGAAATATTAAATACTTGAAATATGTACACATTTATTACATTCATATTACCTTTGAGCCAAAAGGCATACATATTTATTTATAATGTCATCTCTTAGTATCTAAAGTTAAACATATAATTAAAATAGGTTTTTGAGACTCTGATCTAAAATTTTATCAATCTAATATCTCTATAAGATTCAATTGTAATACTTTTCTACGTAATTTAAAACAATGTCGAAGATTTCAATAGACTTGAATGACAATATTTATATAAAGCTTAAAAAAAACAATGTTAAACAGTATTAAATAATTTGTACTAAAAAAATCCTAGGATCTCTTTACGATTTTACTATTCGGTTTTTATTTTGGGCCGTAACTTATTATATGTAGCAATTAAATACAATAAATTAAATGAGAAATATTAACACGTTTAACACATAGCATTATTTAGGCGGTAACTACATGCTAGAGCGACGTAAGACCGGTCACTTGTAACTACAAAATTACATCAATATAGCATCTCACAACTTTTATCTGTGCGAACTGTTCATAATAATCCTTTTGATTAACTTTTATACGAGTTGAAAAACACCAACAATTAAAGCAAAACATGCGCGAAACGTTCCTGTTTTGATGATACAGCATCCTTTAAAGTTTGTAGAAACATGAAAGTTACGTTTCAATGTTTACATCACTTACAATTCACTACACGACCGCCGTAAGCACTTTAACGTTGACATAATAGAGCGATTTAATAAGTTTTTATCACTACACTTTACTTCAAGTTTTGTCTACTATCAGTTAATAAAATAATATTTTCACTTGTTTGTTCATTTTCGTCACAATCCAATTTCACATGAAAATACACACATGGGCAATCGGTGTAAGTCCTTTACGTTGTCTGGTCTACATTGACAATTTTGTTTAAATATTAGCAGATTTTTGTGATAATTCACTAATATTTATTTTACCACTCCAACTAAGCTGTAGGCTTGTGCAAGGATATGGTTTACAATAGTCGAATGGCGGTATACGAACTCTCGACCAGGTGATCGGAAATCAGTACACTTAACCATTAGGCTATAGGCGAGTCATTGACATCGAAGTTGAGGTTGACATTGACATATATCGGTTACAAATATGATTATATTTATTGAGAGATGTCGTCGACTAAGTAACAACGTTTTGCTCTAAAAAAAGATTAAAAACTTGTACGTTTACACGGTTTTATATTTGAGCAATTTATTTGCTATACGACGTCTTCATCTTCTCATTGGTATGCTGTCCCTGTAAATAAATATTCTACTCAAATCAATGTCATTTTATGTATTATTATATCAACTGTGCATGAACTACTAACATCGACCAGCGAAATGAATAAACGTCAGAAATTAAATAATAACTGTAGATGATAAATGAGACATTTGCCTGTAGTCTAATGAAATTTCAGGAAAAATGTATGTGACATTCAGGTGGCTCTAATTAGCATGCAAAAATTTATTTGGACAGCATGGTCCACTGGCGAATCCAGAGTTAGGATCCAGAAATATTTTCAGAGATTGCGTGAAAAATACACAGCGAATTGGATGATTGTTACTGTAGTATTTTAACTAGCGTTCCCGTACATTTTTCTAATTTAAAACAAAATGTATATGATTTTTGATAATGTTCTTGCTAAAAAATATTTATCATCAAACGGATTTACTCCAAATCTGATTACTCTACATCCGCCATTAGAAATGTCCAGCTCAAATTACGCAGGTAACTAATATACAATATGACTAATAAATTATAGTTACACAAAACTGTTATCAAAAAAGAAATAAAAAAAAGCCGTTCACAGCGATATCAACCTGTCATCACCTCGATGGGGAGAGAGCTACGTCGTGGGATGTTAGAGAGTGATTTATCTTGTGCCAGTGTCGCCCGAGCGAGCCACTGCTGGCAAGTGGCTACAGCGCTGGGCTTCTTGCGGGCGCCGTTGGCAGCGGCGGTAGCGCGCGCTCCCTGGCCCACTTGCCCACTCAGGGCGAGCCCGCGCAGCTCTGATACTGCCACGGGCACAGGAGCCGAGCCCCGGCGACGCCTGCACTCCTCTTTCCCAGGTGCTGTACGTTTGGACAGCGGAAGTATGGCTGCCAAGTCCAGCTTCTTCTCCTTTGGTGCTGTTTTGTTGAAAAATATTAAAAGTCTTTAAGTTTTAGCTTGACCTTAATTATTTTCGCGCAGAGGTCAAAATAAATTGGATTAAAGTTAACAATATAAATAATGTAACATTAACTTATTATTTTTAATCATAACCCAGCGTTGGACGTATTCAATATTAAGTGCAGTGAATGCGTGCCACGTACTTCAGGCGTAAAGCTTTTCCGCGGTTCGATTTGTCTTCTCCGGATGTTTCTAAACTAAACTCCAGGTAGCCACACTAAAACGGACGTCATATGTAATAGAAATTGTTCTATAACTTATTACATACAAAGTCCATTCCGTTGTGCTCTATATTATATGAATATTTACCTTCAGCGGTCGCCGAAGTGACGTCAGCAGGCATTGACTTCCTACGAGGAGTAAGCTGTTCGGAGTTTAAGCCATCGAGTGTAACAGCGGACAGGTTGTCGCGCAGACGGCTGCCCACAACTACGACGGCCTCATCCCGCACTTCTCGCCGTCCACCTTCCTCCGCCGCGCCGCTCGTAGACGCTTCATTCCGGTCGCTCTTTTCGCCTTCAGTTTTTTTGAACAACCTGAACCTGGTCTCTTTCAAATTTTCCAAACGTTGTAGGAAATCTGACTTGGTGAGCGGAGACGAAGATCTCGTATCTTCAGTACTTTTGTGCAAGAATCGCCCGGCTAGCAAGCACTCCAGAAATGAGGTCTCCGTAGTTCTGAAACTTTGTGGAGTGCATGAATCATCATCGGCGTCGTCAACTTGCAATAAATTCTCAGTGCTCATATATTTTTCAGTCGAAAAGATAGCCGATTCGCCCCGCTTGGGTGACGACTGCTGTGAACGCATTGAGAACTCTAGGTCAAGCCGGCTGGCGGCCCGGCGCGACTCTGCGCTGATGCCCGACGCGCGGCTCTTTTGGCTACTCTTAACATTTCTCTCTTGAAAGACATTAAGCGGTACGGAGAAGCGACGCAATTGTTCCTTGAAGCCTTTCGGTTTGATTGGGTTCAATGAACTCCTGCGGGCGGGCAGCAAAAACTCGCAACTATCTGACAAGCCGGAGCCTCTCTCAGTATCGTCATCCTCCACGTCAGCGTCTACCGCTTCCACTCGATTTTCTTCTTCCACCTCCATCGTCATCAGCTGCTCCCATTTGTTCAGATTGAATAGCAAGTTATTAATCATCTGCGTTGAGAGTTTGTTTTGGAGGAACCGATGCCACTCCGTTATCAGCGGCGTCACCACGAACTTGGAGAATCCTGGAAAGTAATTAAGTTTTTTTTATTCTACGAACACAATTGTGCAATTTAATTAAAACCACATATAATAGGACACAGCTAGGACAACAAATAGGACCACAGCTAAGGCTTTTGCTTTGCTTAATATTTCATAAATTTTTAACATTAAAGTGGTTTACATAAAAAACAGAAAAAAACAAGGTTCTTAACAAAAATCGCAATATCTCCAAAACCATTATACTTTACTTTTAGTATAATACTCATGGATGCTCGGTTTCATTGGAAAGATCGGATGGATCGTTACACTAGTTGAGACAAGATTGGAGAAATGATTTTTTTTAGGAAAAATAACTATTACCTATCTGGATATTCGGTATGGATATACGATTCCGGTCACACAACGAGGAGACAGGCAGGTTGAGTTCGCGCTCGTAGTCGCCTTGTCTGAAGAATTCATCGCAAACTTTGAGGCTCCAACTCCTGCTGATATCCCAGGGCCGGCATGGGTTGGAGATGTCCGCACATTTGAGGGCGATCTGCATCACCAGGAACCGATGCTCTCGCTTTTTCAGATCCAATGTGTTGGCGTCGATGTGACCCTGAAATAGAAAGGTTGATGCAACGATAAGAGAGAAAATATCTTTTAATTATGTTAGTAAAGTACAGCACACATCGATCCGCGCTGAGACAGCTTAGTAGACCAAGGCCGAGTCATATCTAAATTAAGGTAGGCTAGAGCGTATCGGCGACGGCGAAGATGGTAAGGTTGTGTGGAACGAATGGTGTAAACGCGACGTAATAAAGTTACATGGAATCAAAAGAATATTTCAAAACCGTGGACTGTACTGTTCGAAATATAGAAGATTTATATCAGTGGTCGTCACACTTTTCTATCCAAGGGCCAGATAGCACAATGTGTGGTGTCACTGCGTGCCGCAAATTCGTGGACCAAGTAGTTGACACAACCTATTTTTTTTTGAGCTTTAGAACACGTTTTCCTCGTAGATATAAGTTTGTTTGAACTATTTTTTGGATTTTGTAGCAACTAAATATATTCGTGGTTTCTAATAAAGGTTTCTTTTATCATACGTATATGACATTTTGAAAGAAGTACGAATGGATAACGGATCTCAGATTAGAATCGATCCCACAGTCATATCATATAACGAACTATTCAAAAGGTTCGCGGACAGCACAAATATCTACCATAAACAAGAAAGTTAGTAAAACACATTTTTTTTTAGACTTTTATGTTCGTAATTTGTCAGGTGTTGTTAATGAAATCGCAACATGAGTTTGGCATTACAGCAGCGCCGGCAGCGGCGAGGATTTATGGCGTGTGCGTTAATCTCACGCGTACCGTAAACTAGATTGCCCACAGATCTGACCGATTTTTATATGTACACAACCCAGTTACCCGGACGCACGGATTACATCGCCAAAAATGCGTTGTTAAGGTAGCGACAAGTTAGTCGCAGATGCGTTGCCCGTTGTCAAATGTCATTGTCATATAATGTATATGAAAATAAAAGTAAACTCGTATAAAATATACACACTTCCACTTACGTATTTACTTAAAGTAAAAATGATGGATTATAAAAGGATTGTTACATTTTAAGAGGTAAAATAAAAGCCATGTTTCCTACAGATATTTAGAAGATTTGAAAAATTTTAACACATTGAACTCTATTAAAAATAAAAAAGAGGCCACCGTAATACAAGTGTGTCAACATCTACACGACGCCTCGTTGTAGAGATGATGGATATAACTACAATTGCTAAATCCTAACGAGACGTTATCTAAAGCCCGCTACACACCTACAGTTTTAACTGAACAGTCGAACTGTTTAAACTGTTGTGTAGATAAAACTTAGAACTGTACATTTAAAGTGGCAGTTAAAATTTTGCTTACAAACGTATTTTTTACGGTTTCGACTGCTTAGTTAAAACAGTGCAGCTAAAGCTGTAGGTGTGTAGGTGTGAAGGTGTGTAGCAGGCAGAATAATTTGGTGTCTTGCCTCGGGAGATTACCGACGGCCTCTGATACGTGCTATGTTAATCTACTTTAGTACTGAGCCCTCATTGTTCCTTCTTGATCGAGAGGCAGTTTAATTAAATACACACGTAAGGGTCGAACACATTTAGTTACAGTTGAGATTAACAGGAAATACTTTAATGAATACTCGGAAGTTTATATTGAGATGAAAAATACAAATTGTATTTTTAACATTATTTATCTAATCTTTTTTTTTAAAAAAATCAATTACTAACCGTACACCAATAATATAATTATTTGAAATATACAGTAAGACACAAACATTTCACTATCACTCTATAACACTCACACACACATAAGTATGTTATGGAAGAACGGAGCATCCTGGCATAGGTATATTTTATCTAATAGGATGATTCATCAACTGTTTGATTTTTATTATTTATATTCATTATCAATAATATATTTCTTATTCTCAGACCGTATCGATTTTGACGATCGAGGTTTTATTTAATTGGGTTTCTTCTTCCGACATTGTTTTTGACTTTTTAAATCATGAAACGTTGCAAAAATGAAGTTCGGTGTCCATACCTTCAGAAGAGAGCGCAATTTCTGTAATCCAATACGTGTACTAGATCATCATCATCAGCATCATTGTCAGCCTAATGTAGTCCACTGTTGAGCTACCACGTGTACTAGATGAAAGACATTAATTATTTTTGCATTTAACAGGGCGTGGGTTGAGCTTTAATTCCACAGATACAAACGCCGATCGTGTACTATAATACGACGCCAAATGAACAGAAGCTTTCGTTATCACTAGAGCGCATTCGTTTATTTGGTTGACGATACTTTTCATGGAGTTCTCTTCTTTTCACATCAAAACATCATTTTTAATTACAATTTGTTTCTATATAAATATAAAGGACAGTTTCCTGGGTACTAGTAATTAATACGCGTGGGTACAGCGTACACGGAAGTGTTGTTTAACAACACTTCAATAATTGTTGTAGTAAGAACTCATTTACAAAAATTATCCCTTTCAATTATATAAAATTCGTTGAAAAATATATTGTTGTATGTTTTTCAATTAATAGAAAATTTAAAAACTTGAGATCCCCTCATTTCAATTTCGACCACAATACAAAATACATTTAAGTTCCGACATCCAAGAAAAAATGTTGAGAATGTTTTTTAAAGATTAAAAATAGCGCCATCTAGTTAAATAACTCAGTAACTAGAGCTTTAACAATTTAATATTAAGTATTGCTACTTATTTATATATTTATAGTATACTTTATTTATTTATTTATAGTTATTAACATAATAAAAGCGCGAACAGTTAGCAAGTACGTGGGATTTATACAAAATCCAAAACATACATTCCTGCAGGCTCCCATTATATCGAGTCGGCGTAAGCACTTATTGTTCCGTTATGGAATGCTTTGCACTATAAGTTAACCGATTTATTTATTTAAAGTAACAAACATACACGTACGAAATAAATCAGGTAACAGACAGTCAGAAAATAAATTGCTTTCTGCAGATGAGCAGGGAAATTAACTTCACCCACTTTCGTTTAAACACTCGTGCGCCGTCACCGGTTGCACAATGCATTTTAAATATTGCTTGTGACGTGACGTCCTTGTTTCGTCGCGACGTGACGTCACCGTGTCGTAACAAGTGGCTCGCGAACAACGTTTATTTCTTTTGACATCAACTCCATGCTCGTATCGAATACAATCTGTTCGTACTAAATTAATTGAATTAACATTTAGGCTGGTGACTTTTATTTATGTACATATCAATAATTTTTGGTATTGACACAAAAAACGAAACAATGACATAATTTTATATAAGCTAAATCTATGTACTGTTACGTGTAGCTCAGACTTCGTACCCCTTTAAAAAAATCGCCAGGTCCGTACATCAGTAAGTGACATTTGATGCAGTAAAACTTAATGACATTTGATTACGTATTGTGTTCAAATTTCGAATGAAAAGTGAAAATCGTAGTAATTACTTCTTACCTTTTTTATTAAAAGTATCTGTAAAATTAACTTTGCCCTTATATATATACATATATACTATATTATAATACTTATATTTATATATTTGTGTATGAAATATATAAATAATACTATTATTTATTAGTTAGTAAGTAACTAACGTTCAAAGATAATATTCATGTTTTCCGAGTTATGTAGTCAAGTTAAGATGAGGTTCGTGATGGTTATCGTTGAAGCAGAAGAGTCAAAGAAATGCCAGGTACAATAGAAACACCGATACAAGATAACTCAGGAAAAAATAGACAAAGCCTTTTTGAAGAAGCAAAGATAATACTTAGTTTGAATGATAAAACGATAAACATATTACGTTTATTTAAGTTAGACTAAGCTTGTAAGAAAATTGGTGTTCATTGAACTCAGAGAACTCTACGAATCTTTTGTTATCGCAATTGAATTACTAAAAAAAAAACGCCATAAATAGACATATGGGTGCCAAAAAGTATTCGTAATTTTTTTTGCAGTTTCGCTTCTCAATACCAACATCACATTTGGCTCAATCTACACTTTTGCATTCAATTATTTTGATTATTAGAGGAGCCAATAGTTCAATGGTTAAATGTATGGACAATCAATTACGTGATCGACGGTTCGATAGCTACAATTCGACCGATGTCATAAAACTAGCATAGGCCTAGAGCTTAGTAGGAGTGCTAAATAAAATATTTGTAAATTATCAATAGTCTTCTAACATTGTTTTTAAATAGTACTGGCAAATTTCTTCATAAAAATCTAACTGCGGCCCGTGTATGTTGAAGCTTAACCGCTAATCGTTCAAGATACCTTGCTTTAACCGCTCCGTGTATGGCAGCTTTAAGTTAATAAACTACTGATTAAAGTACATTAAGTATAGTTAATTTCGACTATTCGACTCAGTTTACAAGAGCATGTAATAAATAATGATCAATGCTATGAATTTTAAAATAATTTTAATTGAACTACTTCGTTACTTTAAAATGTATCCGATATAATTAGACTGTTTTGAAACATTTTTATGAGTTTAAGTTTGACCTAATCAATAAATCTCATTTAATGAAGTTAAAACACGATTACATCTCATATAACGCAATCTCAATAGTAAATAACCTCGTAAGAAAAACTAGAGCGGCAGAGTGCATTCATTCCGTTTGTCCGTACAAATATTTTTTCTGTTAAAATATTAGTAAATTTTTGTTAACTTTTATTTCAGGTAAGCTTGAAAAAGTGTGTACTAGGATATGGTTCACGACAATAGTCGAATGCTGGAATTCGAACCCACGACCGCATGATCAATGGACAGTTTCCCTAACCATAAAAGTTATTAAAAACTTTTAGCAACACTAAATACGGTATTTATTGTTGGTGCAATGTACAAAAATATAATATTTCCTCTTTCATTTTATTTGATGACAAAAATAAGGACACCAATATGTTAAGCCAGTATATCTAGTAATACCCATTAGTACAGTCATATAGCACAAATTACCTATACGAATTATTAAACAGATCCTCGGAATCTACATCCGTATGAAATATATTTAGCATTTAAAGAAACTTACAATCGAACAATGCATTCATTAATAATGACTCTAATGGTAGATATTGATCCATCACACAAAGGAAATGCTTTTCCACTATATTTAAGCTCCATTAAGACTTTCATAAGTGCAGTAGGAATTTAACTTTTGTTTGTGGCGAGTTAAGATATCATTTTGATTTAAGCGACGAAAAACGATTTAAGTAGTTGTTGGTTAAATTTAATGACATCGATACTATTTTTCGGCGTGTATAGTGCGAAGTGTTTCCCCCATTTCTCGTCTCCTGTCATTCGCCAATTTATCCGGCTGGCGCAGTGTGTTGTCTATGAAGGCGAGTTTAGTAAAGATTATAAGTTTGTGAAAGTTCACTATTCACTCGTCTATCTTTAGACACTATGTCCCTATTATTAACGTTACTAAACTGACTAATTTATTTATTCGCGACTATACTTTCTAAAGTGTACATCGGTCTTTGAACGCTACCTGAACTTTGATACTGCAAACAAACCCTAGAACGCCTGCAAGGAGCATGTTTAAATTAGGTCTAGACGTAAAACACTGTCTTAAAGAAGAAGTCTACTACTACAAGTTTTGTATTTATTTCCGAGCGATCGTTGTCGCGGACAAAAGGTAGTTAATTATTAAACCATTGGCTACTTTTAGATTTTCAATCCTAGTAGTTCAAACTGCAACCCAGTCTCCGAGCCACTGAGCTGTTTATTAGTAAAAACAAAAGCGTTTATGTTTTACAACATGGCATTGCACTAACAATACTTCGGTCACGTGGCGTACACCAAAATAGCTTCTAAACAATGACAATAAAGAGCAATATGGCATCCTTGAATTTGAAGAATAGTGTAGAGACACGCGCGGCGGTATATACGTAAATATTACACCGAGGAACAATTCGAACGGCTCAAGGTTCCTTTGACTCGAGATGAATTGATTTTCCAGCAGCGTGTTGCGTATTAAGTACTCTAAAGTTTAGCTGTCGTTTTAGCTCCGATGCTTACATCTGAAACTACTACGAGGTTTTGTCGTCAAAAGAATGCGAAAAATCTGTTGTAATGTACAATGGTTCATCGAAAATCGTAATCATTATGATTTTAAATCTAAACATATCGCTTAAGCGTATATTTTTAGATTTATTTTTGATTTATCTAACACATCTTTACTTTATTGTCCGTAACGGAGATGATAGAAACAAAATACTACGTAAAAGTTTGAATTACATTACAAAAAATACTTAAGTCGTTTAACTGTGCGGCTTCAACCGCGTGAAGTTCTCGCATAACATGATAACATATAGGATAAAATCTGTGGTATGTGTAGGACTTGTTTGTATAAAAAGAATTATTCGAATGTGTTCCGTGATTACAAAGATCCTACAAAAAAAAGTTGTGAAAGTTTACCTTTTATGTAATAGTATAGATAAATACATCACGAGTAAATACTCATGTCCTCAATGATCACTATATTACCAAGATTTATACGTTGTAACTGAAAAGCGTAGTAAGAAATTTCTTTACTTTCATCCTTTACACAAAATGCATTTTATACGTTAAATAAATTTTAAATTTCTAATAATAACGTTGCTAAGGAGCTTACATACGAAAGCTGAAGTAAGACCGGGATCTAACCACTTGTAGAGGAGGCTTACAAGGGTGGCGACATTAAATTCTGGAATACTTTTCTCAAACGGAACGATTAGAATTATTTGTAAGAATCTTTCTATAGAGAATTATATCCGATTTTGTGACTATTGTTATAACAGTGAATACAAGGACTACATTGAAAATAAAAATCTCTTAAGGCCTTATATGCAGACCACGGTTTTTGGTGGGTTTTAAGGCAAAAAAATAGGGAATGTAAATAAAAATTATTTCAAGGTTCCTGTAGTTTTTTTTTAACCGATTGTCTGGTTGTCTCCTAGGAGTCGCAGAGAAAGGTTCTGGCACGGAAAATGCGAAAATTTGGATGGATATATTCCATCTGGAAGAACACATAGATATTAACTATTTTTTTTAATGCGCGCGGACTAATTCGCGCCAAAATCTGATAAAATACAAAAAGTGAAGCAGAAAAGCTTACTGTGGGTTACGACCGGCGTGTCGCTTGTTGTCTTTGTTTTTTTTAACGAGAATGTAAGGGACAAAACATATTAATACGAGTCTGTGCAGTGGACTTCTGGAGTCGTTTGACTGTGTCACTTGCAGCGATATACTTTTTACAATCGAGACTTTTGCTCTTAAATTGATATTAACTGTCAAATTGAAAGAGCAAGATGCATTAATTGACCTTCGGACGACCACTACGTATATAAACATAGAAAGCACACGACGTCTGCCTGTCTGCTTGCACCCACGCCGAATTAACGCCAAACTCCACCGCCTTGACGCTCGTCTTGTCACCTATCGTTGTCTGTATTAATTTCAAAGGATGGACAAGGATGAGAAAATTGTTAACACAAGTCTCTAGACAGTTGTACTCTGCGGAAAATTACGCGGGGTTACTACTTGATACATACTCGTTGACCTGGTACTTTCGCCCTTGAGCCTGATTTATATTACACCAGTTTAGTATTTAGAATTAATCTGATGGGTGTCTACATTATTCTAGTCCAAATACAGCGACAGTTGCAATCGCTACTGGGTTACTGGACTGGTGAGATATATATTTAGTTCCTCTTGTTCTGTTTTCTACATAAATTATATTTGTACACTAAATTTCCGGCTCGTTATTCAGATTATTAAAAATATGAATTGTAATGTAATTATAAATATTCGTATTTCATAACTCTATTGCACTTTTGTTTTAAGCCCGATAAACTTTTGAACAGTTATAACTTAAGTGTAGGCAAAACTGTATAGTTTACCTAACAGTAAATTTTTTTCATACATACGTAAGTTTTAACTGTACAGTTCAAACTGTAGATGTGTAGCAGGCTTAAGCCATTAATAAAGTATAATACATACTTTTTATAGTAACCTTAGTGTTCTGTAACTGAATATGTGACGAACTGGAGCAGTCAACAAATCGAAGATCTTTATGACCATTATATTGCGTAGTATAAATACTATTTGGCATTGCTTTGCGGTGTAACGACCAAGCCACGGTCGGTGTTAATGTGCCCAAATCTATTTTAACACCGAATAGAATTGGCCAAATACTGTTTACAACGTACTTATGGCTTACTTTACAATGAACAACATACGCGTGTTAGAACGTAACATGATTTAAACTATTCACAAGAGTTTTATTTTTATTTACAATTTACAGTTTTACAATTGTTTTTTTTTTTATTTTGGCCGAAGCCTGTTTCCCTAATAGATATAAAATCCGAGCCTTTGTATAATTCAATTTCAGTTAAGCGCTGTTGTGACCATGCTTTTTATAAATTGATACCAATATAATTCTTTACTAAATTTTTAATTTATCTTAACCTTTATCTCTAATATACGCAGCGTTATATAAGAACAATCTCATTTTATTAAGAGGTAAAAATATTAAAAGGTGTAAGCATTCATAATAGGAGAAAACAAGTAGAATAAAGCAGTTTTAGTAGCGGTTAGAGCTATAGTCCTTCATACCTATTGTCACAGGAATCTTCTCGTTCTATGCCAGTAGGACTATAACGGATGTCAGGAAAATGTAATTTCTGAAGTTGTAAGTAGCACTACACTTCACTACTTCTCGGTGAAACTTTGTCTCTTAATACGGTCACTAGCAACTCGTAGTATTCCAAGAGTATAAAAACGAATGGTCACTCCAGTGATTCTAGTGGACAGTGCACAAACGATTTATGTGAGGACACGTCGCTGCCATACGATCGTTCGTACTACCAGCCGCGCGCCGGCCGTGCCGACGTCACGCCCACGTCACGCCTACGTCACGCCAACGTCACTATGACACTGACGTCACGTCAGGATCGCGCCAGCGTCACACCAGTCACGTCCGCGCGTCGACCACGATTTTACCAAATATTTACTGCGTCGAACGAAGCCGGGCACAAATCATTCCCAAACGTGTCCAAAATCCGCGCCGTTCTATCGTAAATTGAATACTTCAATAACTTCGCATAACGGTGTCTTTTTTTTTTCTTCTTTTAACCTGGCATTACTTACATCAAATAAATTGTACATTAATAGTCAGTCTTTAAACGTCTCACAAATAACAAAATCAAAAAGTACGACCAAGTTCTTCATACTATAGTGCAGTACTGTGTTAAACACACACATATAAACACAAAAGAACACAAAGCTTTTTTTAACATAGCTGATGTAGTCAAGCCATTGACCATTACATATCGAACGTCTCACAAATTACCACGTGCCAATAAGCTATCTCTACTGTCCACAGGCCATCTTACGTAATCTCAGCCTTCTACAAACAAATACTGTCCAACAAAGCGCTTTAAAACAAGCGGAGTCAGCTCTCGAACCGACTATCGCAACCCTAAACACACTTGCACACAGACTAATTCACAAACAGAGAGAACAAGAGCTGTGTTTCATTAACAAATCCGTAGAGAAAGCGGCGCCGTGGCTACCGTGAGCAAACTGTGGGCACAGCCCTAGCTCGACACAAACGAACCTCCGCACATCTACCGGTCACTTCCCTCTATAACTCATCAGCTTACTTAGGGTTGCCACGCGGCGATAAGATGATAAACAAAGAGTATGCCTGTGCGATGCGAAAGGGGATTTGCTTTGATATGTATTATTGAACCAGCTTCGGCTATAATCTGTTGAGCTAAGCAATAATGTCCATCGGATAACTTAATTTTATTTTACAAGATTCTAATAAAAATAAATATGGTTTTATTTATTGGTACCTTTAGATCAAAACTAGGACTGTCGTACCATTATTAACCTGCCCTTTTCCCTACGGGGGGTCGGCACAGTATGTTCTGCTCTTCCATACATCTGTGTCAGCCGTCATATCTGAACTCACACACTTCCTACGCATATCCTATTTCACGCAACCCTACCACACCTTCTTCGGTCTTCCTCTACCTTTAAAGCTATCTACATTCAATCTCATTACCTTCTTGTTTACGTGCTTATCATCTCCGCACTTGTCCATACCACGCTAATCTTTTGTTCATTCACTGTTGTTGTTCATCACACTGGCGCTACTCTCAAACCTCCCCTAATAAACTCATTTTTATTTTATCTCTTGTCACATCACACAGGGGAATTTCTGACATGAAATTTATCTACTACTTTATAGTATATTTTTTCTAGTGATTATAATAGTATAACAGTATGCTAATACAGATTATCAAACTGCTATTAAACAGAGCTAATAGCTGCGACCGTTATTCACGCTTATCTCTGTATAATACACAGAGTATTTCGGCAAATGTTTAACGCTATAAAATGTAATAACGATATGGACGTTTTCTATATTGCTATAAATATTACAACCTTAAGAAATCGTGGCTCAAAGTATTTAAAATGAGGTTCAAAACTTTTTCTTTTATTAAAAAAAAATATATTAAGCACATAGCAACATTTTAAACATTCATGACGTCATCTTAAATTTGCACATAATTCATTAAGTACAAAAACAAATGGAACAAAGACATTCCTTTATACTATTCATGTAAACACAAGAAACTAAGCTACTGTTAGCGAGAATATTTAAGAATAAAAGTACATTGTTAGCGTTGACTCCAACTGTCGAGACATGTGAACACATATGGTTTCTATTTTGTCAAATAAAGGATAGCAATATGTATACAATAATAAGGGCGGCGAAATTCAACGTTCAACAGGATATTTCACAAAATTGTTCGCTAGCATGGTTTGTACGCAAGGCAAGGGTCGCGTCATAAATAACGGATCGCGAGCGTCCATAGCTCATAACCCTAACTGTTTATGTTATCTTTGGGAATAACCTAACAGGAGACCAAACACCATTTGTCGGAAGTGGACGTTAGAGAATTTGGGCATTCCTTTAATAGTATTTAATACTTGTAATTGCTCGTGAAATCGTCAGTTTAGAACTATAAAAAAAATAATTAAGAGCCTGTTGTAACTCGAATACGACTTATTTTTTATTTACTTATTTCTATAAACACAAGATACAAGTGCCTTTAAACCTATTACGGGTTTATCCAGATACTAGTAATCACGCCAAGAAATTACTATCAGGTATGTAACATTTTATACAACCTAGCAAGATAGTTTATACAAACATATACAGGAGGCTACATATATTAACAGATACAGATATACTACAGTTACTAATTCCGAGCGTGAGTCACGTGTAAAAGTGTACAGCTCAATGTACGAAGAAATTGATGTCTAAACATTTTCAGAGCGCGCACTATAAATGCAAATTCGTCGTGAGCTAAAATTAATCGACTAATTGTTTTATCCGGCGACTTATTAATTCGGATACGGTGAGGCTTATGAAAGGATTTGCTCAGTCGAATTAACGTATTGGGGATTAACTCGGCTGGCAAATTTATTGCTTATAATCTCAGCCATGAATATTTAAATGTAATTAAGATTTTGGCATTGCGAGTAACGTTTTGCGGACATTACTATACATATACTGAAACATGGGTGACAAACTGTTGTTATAACTAAATATTTTTGTTAATTCAAATGTTCCTTTCTCCAGGTGGACGGACGACTTAGTGCGGACAGCAGCAAGTCGTTGGATGCGGAAACCGGAGGACCGCATATTGTGGACGGTAATGGAAAGGCCTATGTCTAACAGTGGGCAGACAGAGGGTGATGATGACGATAATTATGAAATGGTCAATTAACTATTATTATGTCTCGTAAACGATATTGCCCGAAGAATTGCGAACCTTAAGAGCCGATGGCCACATTGTACGCAGAATGGACTGCTGATGGGGCCACAGAGCCCCGGAGTGGCGGTCACGGACAGGTCATCGCGGCGTGTGTAGGCCTCCTCTCCTGGATGAGGGCGGCCGAGCACCGATCGTCGTGGCGATCTTTGGGGGAGGCCTATTGCTAGCTGATATGCTGATAGTGTACAAACTATTTAAACTTTCGTGAGACGTAATTATAAATTGAAAATAAATTCTCACTCTAAAGAAGACTTCATCGATGAGCTCCAAAGTAGACGGTGCCGACATCGGGTGAATACGTGTGTAAGCCGTTTTATTTTTATTTTCTATTATCTAGTTTAAAGTACTTAGGTTACATTATCAAAAACATGATAGATTAATTCGAAAATATTAACAACAATAGCAACAACAGCCTGGATATTACAATAACAGTTGATTAACCCCAAAATTAGCTTAAACGTTTGCCTAACGCCAGTTAATTCGGTATAAAAGCATTGCTCGACAGTGTACACAAACACCTGTACCGGACACCCGATCTCATTAATGTAAAAGCAATTTATTTAATAAGGGTATTTTATCTGTTTAATAGTCATTATGTGATATCACAAGTAGTTCTAGGACCGCAAACTGTGAAAGGCATTGGGAAAAATAAGGAAAATTAATACTGTCGAACTGTTGTAATGATGGCGCGAGATCGAGTTGGTTGGAGACGTTTGTTGTCGGAGGCCAAGACACACTTCGGGTCGCTGCGAAACTCTAGTTAGTTTTAGTTAGTTGTAATGAATCCCAACATCTTAAACTCTGTAATTTGTACTTTTATTGTTTTTTTTTATTGTGTTAACTATTTGTTCTACGTATATAACTTTGTTAATACCTAGCCACAAGTCCTTACGTTGTAATTATACACCTAATTCTCTAAGTACAATCGCAACCGTTCGAGATGTTCCCCTTAAAAAAATTTTCTTATCGGCAAAGTCCGCTCTTTCTCACAAATTCACGAATGATGAGCACAAAAACTGTGATTATAGTAAAAAGCAATCAGTCGCCTATCTGCTCCGACCACTGGCCGACTTTTTTTTTCACAAACGTATTTTAAAACAGTTTCCTATTGGCTCTTGTACCCGCGTCGTCAACTCAATACGTAAGACGTTTCTTAAGCGTTCTCAAGCGACTGTAGCTTTTAAGGTGGAACACCGCTAACGGACGCGTTGGTCAGTGTAATATTATCAGAAAATTAACGTCTTTAAACCTAAAGGTCTATGTACAACAGTGGGCTGACAAGGGCTGATATATATATTATATATCTTCATCATCAGCATAGATTATTAAATCTATAAACTCGTATCATCATCAGACAAATTGTCAGTGCATGTTTTTATAATTAAAAATTAATATAAATAAAAATTTTATAATTAAAAACATGCACTGACAGTTTTCTAAATAGAAGACAAAGACCGAGAGTTTACGAAACAACTTATCGTTTATAATACCAAGTTGAAAACAGGCAACAATTTAATTAGGACTACAAAATCTGTACAATGCATCTAAAAAAGCGAGGCAAATATGTTGTTAAAGCGCAACTGTGGCCCGACAACGTTTTTTTTTTACATTGTTTGGTCGCTACTTAGCCGAGGCGACGGACGGCGGGAGTCGTGTGTCACAGGGAAAAGTATTTCTCATTTGTCGGAGAGGAGAAAAAAAATAAAGTTCTACACGTCCCGTTCTCAATCCCCTTTGGCCTTCGGACAAAAGAATATTATTTCAATTAGGCTTTAAGGGTGACGTTTAATTCGCTAAACGTTTTTCATTTCATTTATAAGATAACGTTCGTAATTTATTTATTGCCTTCGTTTTTAACACGGACAAATTGCCTCTACTGATTCTAACAATATTGAAGCGCCAATAGTCTAATAGCTATAGGTACGGATTATCGTTCTAGCGGTCATTGGTTCGAATCCCGCTTCAACTATTGTCGTAAACTATATCCTAACACAATATTTAGTTACCAGGATTTGTTACATGATATATTAGTACATTAACAAAAATCTTCTAAAAGTTTACAAAAGTAACTATTGTCCCAGGTTAAGGTAAGTTCATATTTATGTTTTTTTTTTAAATATTAACTACGTCTCGTCATTGTTAAATAATTAAGTTAATTGGCTTTATACGTGGTTATAAAAGTATTGAGTACTTTAAATTTATTTTAGTTAAAAATAAAAATGCCGTATACTTGTTTGTTACAAATTTCATTGTGTATATTTTTAAGTTGTAAGCCACGTAAATGAATAAAACCAACGTGAAAGACGGCCAGCTTGTTTCAAACAAAAACAGTTTGCGTTAGCTTTTGTAGTTACGTTGCAGCGTGTTGGATACAGGCACGATGTACCAAGACTAGGCATTCCGATGCGAACATTAGAGTGAGATTGGCATTATTATTACGAAAAATTCTTAGTTGTATAAAATATCGTAGAAAACCACTATTAACACTAAAAAATAGACTAGTGCTAAATCTGTCTGATTAAAATATTAAACAGTTTTAAGTAAAAAAAAATACAATTGAATCAAATCGTGCTTTTCACATCACTACCAACACACTTCCCGCCCACATTCAAAATCGATAACTTGGCGCCCAGACTTGTTATTATAACGACAAGTGTCAAACGCCCCCGCACCAACAGAGCATTACACAAAGCTCATATTTACGCTGCATTAAACCAATGCTCGCTTAGTTCAGGTCACGTCTCAATTACTACTCGTCCGGAGCGCAATGGATACCATTATATCACTTCACTCCTACACTATGCAAAGTTTAGAAAGCCAATTCCAAATAGAAACTCCTATGCAAATCAGTCGCTGAAACAAAGGAAACCTTTAAGGGCGTTATCCGATCGGCGATATTTGATCCTTAACAACAAGCTTAACATTAAATAGAATGCAATTTTTTTTGTATGAAAATATCTCAACAACAATAATCATCATCAGCCTTTGCTCACGGCAGGACATAGATCACCCTGCAACAATTGTCGAATAGCAGGATTCGAACACTGAACCAATCGGAAATACGTATTCTTATTTATTAGGCTATCGGGGTTTGAACTATTCGCATAATATCGCTTGTACACTCCAGAGCAATTAATCCGGGTCACTTAAAAAGTCCTATAATTCTAGAATAAATAAATCCAGAACTAAGTATGCTGGCTTAATAAAATAAACTGGTCAATAGACAATATAATAAATTGTATGTAATTTCCAATAAATTAAAATTTATTACTGTTATTTGAGGGGTTTTGTCTATTAAACACCGTTTATTTGATTAAGCGAGCATTCTTAGTTGCCAAGATTTTTAGGTTTCTTCTGGCCTTTAGGTGACCCGCATTCTCTTGACTATATTTACCATAGTCATCACTACATGATAATTACGTTTTATTTTGAAATTGAAATCACGTATTTCTATTTAAATATACATCTCTGATACAGTTAACTAACACATAACTTTTAATTACACCAACCGACACCCTGTTACGAAACTGAATGAACTAGTGTTTGGAGTCTGATGAATTCCGGTAGAACAAGTTAAGGTCAGCGCCAAAGTTATAACTAATACGCGACAAAGCAAATAAACAGAACGTAGTACTGAGGTAATTAATGTTAGAGTGAAAACAAAGTTTAATTCAGGATATATTTATCGTTTTTATGTATAAAAAAAAAACAAAAAATTAATTAACAAGTAATGTGCTTCTTTTCTTCCGACCCGGGTATTGTCGTTAAACTACGTCCAGACCACCGGAGGACTGGAAGCAGCGTCCCTAGGCTACGGTGGAATACTGCGATCGTCAACCCGCATGCCAAGCGTGGCGCTTATGGCATAATCCCCCCAATGATGGGTACTAAATGTTGTGCTTCTTTTTTTTTTTATTTATGCCTCTACAGAATCACGGGCCGTACTCTGTTCTATTCTTTTTATATGTGTACGTTTAGATCCGAGTTCCTGAATTATTATATATCTACTTACTATACTATACGACACTACTTATACAACTAAGTGTGCATCTTAAAACCGTTGTATTAAGAAGATAATTGATTTTCAAATTGTACTTCACTATAATTTATATATAGTCAAGAGCTACGAATGCGGGTCAACAAAGGGTCTATAGAAACCTAAAAATCTTACAAACCAAGAATATTAGCTTAATCAAATGAACGGTGTTTAATGGATAATATAGTATAGTATCCCTTAAACAAAATTAACAAAATCTACAAGTCACCATATTTCATTTCTTAAAAATTACATAAAGAAAACAAACAGCTAATCTCGACTTTCAAACATTACTAGGAAACGTGATTTTTTTGTACAACGAAATGGATACTACTAGTATTGTTTATAGACCCACTTAAAACAGATAAGAAAAAAAAACTCAAGGTGGCGGACTTGCATGGCAGCGGCACTGATGCGAACGGCGCGCTGCGCAGGTGTTCGTGGAGGTGCTGGACGTGAACGACGTGGTGCCGTGGCCGGAGCGTGCAGCGTACTTCGCGCGCGTGCCTGAGCACTGCGCGGCGGGCACGCGCGTCGCGGTGGTGCGCGCGCCCGACGGAGACGCCGAACCGCGCCCCGTCCGCTACTCCATCGCGGCCGGCAACCCCGACGGACTGTTTGCCATCGACGAAAACACTGGTACTGACTGATTAATGCTTTACATCCTCCCCAGAAGAAGCCCAAACGTACAGCTCACGCAATCCTCTCCACTTATACACATCATCATCATCATCAGCCTTGTGTAGTCCACTGCTGGACGTAGGCCTCCCCCATCGATTGCCACGATAACCGGTCCTGCGCCGCCCGC
>JAODUI010000025.1:1113303-1141348 GCA_027563995.1 Papilio gigon
GCTCGAAACTAGTCGGTACTGACACCGAGTTGCGCGTGAGTTAAGCCGTTTTATAAGTAGTATAGTGAAATGTCTCAAGAAAGTTTTAATAGTTTAACTAATCTAGTTATTCTAAAGATAACCTAAACGTTCGTGAGAATCTCTTTGACATGGTAGTTATGAGATTCATTCGTTCATTAACTAACAAGTAAGGTCGGATGGCCGCGCCAATGATGTTTGTAGGAGATATAAATAGCTTGTATTGGGGAGCATTGCCACAGTAGCACGCTTAAGGCGCCGCCTCTCAATCTAAATATAAACACAACTAACAATAACACTGAATTACTTATTAAGATAACATTTGCTGAGGCCTCCAACTTGAATTAACACTTTTGTTATTCTTATCTTTATTGTTTACTTTCGTTGTTATATATCTCTATTTGTATTTATCGTTTTAATCTATACAATTAATAAAATTCAGTTTTTTAGTGCTCATGTTGATAAAGAGGCTCACAGAGGCCTTTAAGTCTTCCCGCGATAATTTTCTATCTAGACACTTCTCTTGTGATTTTTTTTACTCTTTGGCATCTTATCGTGTAATTTATATACATACCAATATTAATTTTTTTATTACGATCTAGTGTGATTTTAAGCAATAATGTGATTGTAAGTACGCGTTAATTTATTAAAATACAATTTTGTATGGTTTTAGTTGAAACAATTTATTTATTTAGCAGGCAGCTTGATCTATGGTACTTGGCGGTCCGACTTGACCCACTGCTTTATAACCATTTGTTTTAACGTAGTGACCATATGAGATGGAATAATAATAATAATTTCTATCTATACAAACAGACAACATGAGTTTTTGTGGTGATGATGTTACATTGTGAAAGAGATTGAAATGGGATGTATTTCATTAGTTGTTACATAGCTCGCAACTACTGCTTTTAATCATCGTCCATATATTCAATATAGTTATATATATATATATTGAAAGTTCTATTGCTATAGCTCAATATGATAACACAAGGGAACCAGATGTCTGATGTTTTCGACACCGCAAAAAAAACACATCGTAGCACGTGTGTGTGCGCCGGGATCTAAATTTATAGGAGACAAAATTCTCAAGATGATTCACAACTGTTTTTGAACACTCAGCGATAAAGTCCGTGTGTTATAAAAATATTGGTCAATATTCCATCTCAATGTATGTTTGCGTATGCAACAATGTGTTTGATAGTGAACACGTCATCGCGTGGACACTGTGTGGAATAATTGAAAGGGTTTAGCAAAACTAGACGTAATGTAGGTCAAGATCTTATATGAATAACCTTTTAATCTGGAGTCTAGAAATTATAAAGTAACCTAAGTAAGTAAGTTATCTTTTAATAATGACAATTGGTAGTTGTTTTTTCGTTTTGATTAAATCTATCTTTACACACTTCTTTCATTAACTTTAGCTAAGTCGAATTTCACCATCGTCCCTTCTATGATATCGATATCTAGGGAGAAAATTTGTAATGTACACCTGTGCAGCGAATTATGTCTATTGTTTTTTTTATAGCTAAACTGTATAAGTAGTAATTAAGTTGCAACCTTCATTGCAATAATTAAAATTTGATATGTTTAAATATACACGGTTTAACTATTGAAATTCCTTTCCACTACGTGATCGAACTGACCTGGCGGATTGTAACTCGAAATTCGTAGCCAAAACTAAAATATATCGGTTGACGTTTCCGCGCGTTCGTTGCCAGGAAATTGTATGCCGTACGTTGATGCGTTCTGTTTTGATGTAAATGCACTATACTTGATTTTATAACAACATGAATTTCCTTTGTCATTTATTATAATAATTAAATTATTGAGTTATATCTGCAATAACGACTTTGTTAATATATTTTTTTTAATGTAAGAGATTTTTAGTTACACCGATAAGGGGTTATAAGATAATGTAGAGTAGGTTTACTAATTGTAACACAAACAGTTGCCGGCGACTTACCATTGGCGTGGTTTTATAAACAAATTAAATATTTATTTATTTATTTATTAATATTAACTTATAATAATTATAATGTGAAAATCTGTTAAGCGGTGACTATATATTTTTGACATAAAATATATAGGTTCTATACATATCCCGTTCAACCGTTTCTGAGTTACTAAGTAATAGTTAATTCCATATAAATATTTATAACGAAAAAAATAAAATTTAGTTTCGCATCATATTAAGTATATGTTATAAAATTACTAGAAATTCATTCATCATCAGCTGACTGTACGTCCAATTGAGGGGCTCGGAGCCTACCCTATTATTACACGTAACTAGGCCATAGTCAACCACGCTGGCCCAGTCCGTGTTGGTTGACATCACACATATCATTGTATTTTTTAGCCGATATGTTCAGGTTGCAGCACGATGTTTTCCGTCACCGTAAGAATATCGGATGATATACATATGCAATTCTAAAATCGAAAACCATGGTAAATGGCGGAATTCGAACCTGCACAATATCGAGTACAGTCCGGCCCGATCAAGCGTTTAACAACTGTGCCACCGACGTTCAAACGCTAGAAATAATGAAAAATATTTTTTTTTTACATGAGTATTGTGTTTTATGTAATAAATACGGTCGGATAAACTAATCTAGATTGAGGGAACAGGAAGTTGAGAAAGTCGGACTCCTTCGAACATCCCCGCGTTTCGAGTTTTTATTACTACGCGTATTTTTAATATGTTATTTAATATTCGCTTCGGAAAAATCCTTTCAACATTTAATATCAATAGATTTGGATTTCATTATATCATATTACAGACTTTCAGTACTACAATATTAAATATCATGTGATATTTTTTCTCATTTTTATGTTTATGATTGAGACGTATTATACATCTTTACACTGAAAGCGTGCTATTATGTACAATTAATAATATTCTTACATAAACATTTGAAAATAAAGAATTTCATTCGTAACTTGTAAAGGTATAATTTCATGGGAGATGGCAAACGGCAGCGTCGATGGCCGACATCATTTACCTGTATTAATTTGTACGCTATCGATTCGATATCTTTTGTTTCACCGTATAGTGAAATCGCACCTTAAGTTTAAATTAGTAACATGTTATAGAAGTATTCAATGTAAACGCGAAGAACGGTACGAGCAAGTATCGTTGTCTACCAATCACTTTCGACACATCTGTCGCCCTGGCCTGTTACCTAACATACATGAATAACTTTGCATTTCACTCACAATTCTGAAGTTATTAGAACTATAGATTTACACCATTGAAAAACTTCTAGAAAATATTATGAGATGCCTCGACTACCTTGCACCGATAGAGGAGGGACACGTAGAATGAAAATATTTCCCCTGCCTATGCGTCCCCACCTCTGCCAAATGTATATCGTGGTTTTAATATGAACTACGCTGGGACTTACAAAGTTAAATAAACCCAGTGAAATTGTTCATATCATGAGTTACGTAAACATTTATGTAGTAATATCAAAGTATAATTATAATAGTAAACTTTAAACGCGAGAAACGGTTATGATGAACGTAACTGTGACGCGGGAGTGGCCTAAAAAGAGTTGCTTGCTCCCAACTGACCGTGTTTCTGATTCCCCGGGACGCTTAGACAAGACGCGTCCAATACAAGATAAGGAGGTCTGGTGTACCTACATATATTCCTTACATTCTTTCTTCTAACCCGGTCACTTCTATTGTTCTGTTAAGAAAATATAGGATATCGTATTTTTGTAACTAAACGAGGAAAAAAGGGTATTGAACTCGAGGTTGTATCAACAGGAATCACCAATGGTTGTAGTCATTTGTGTTTCTATAGGTATTCTACAAATTTAACTAGTTGAAACATCATGGTCCTTTACTTCGTTATTCCATACAAATTATAAAGTAAGTTCTGTGATTATATCCGACGTGAGACAGGGTTAACGGACTCAGGTCAAATCTTTTAATATGCACGTTCATAAGAGACTTAATAAATTTGTTTTTATCCCAACATTATCTTTGAATCAATAAATACTATGAAATCTATAATGACAATTTGTCAAATTAATAAAAAAATATGTTCGCGAGGTGTAGCGTAAATGGCTTCATTGATATTGCAGTTACTTGTTAGTTAATAATTGATATTGTGGTAAATGGTTCAGTTGCCGCATTGAAATATTCAAATAAATAACTTATTTATTTATTATTCGTAAGTCTGATTTAATACCATCTACATGATGTCTGATGAATTATGTTCGCATTGGCGTTTCACTGGATTTATGATAATAGCCGTCGATTTTCTCAGAACATTCACAGCTCCATAAGATCTCTTTATAGAAATAACATGAAGTACAACATGAAAGTAATATTACTAAGAATGGAAAAGTAATTAATATTCATATTAAACATTTTGTCTATTTCCAATATCGAATGATGAAAAAATGTATGTTATTTTTCAGTTCATTAAAAACTATTATTATTAAAAAAAGTATTTACAGAAATTATTTCATTAAAATCTGAGGACGAAAGTCGGATTTATTAATGTGTATTTTGAAACAATTTTGTGTATAAACTGATGATAGTAACACGATTCTAATAATTCTATGCTTACAAGAGTAAAGGTTGAAAATGTCTAGAAAAAAATTGTTATCATTCTTTATTTCTATTGATTTAAATTATTCCACATCGTAACACTTCGACTAGAACGATACTTTTTTATTTACACTTTTCTAAAACCGAAGGGTAAGATTCTTAGTGGCCAGTGTGCGACTTGTCGGCAAAATGTAAACCTCCTTATCTACCAAACAGGTCTTAAGTAATCTTTACTCAAAGTAATATGAACGATTAACTATAAGGATATTATCATTTTCTTGTATTTTATTCAAATATTTCACGGGTTTTCTTTTAAATAATTGTCTTTTGCCCGTCCGCCATTTCGGAATTTTACCGTCGATAAGAAACTGTATTAACAATCTTCTAGGGTTGCCGTGCTACAAATATAAATAAGAACACAATGCAATGTTAAGTTCATTAATTACCCGCGAAATGTATTTATTGTATGCGTTTGCACGTAATACATTCGTACGTCCGCATAACTTTACACACTTTAATTGTATTTGGCAACGGATTGAAAATTCGTATTAAATAATTAATTAGTATCAGAATTAAACGAGAAAACATAAATTGAAATAAATTTATTTGTTCCTTTAATTACAGTTTACATATATGATTCTAATTAAACGTCATTTATCTCATTAATTCCTTAGTGACAGCCAAGCATATGGCAAGCGATTTGGTTGCCCCTGATAATAAAAAAAAAGTGATCTACACCGGTCAGTAATCTATTCCCGTAACAAATTTCACCCAGACCCATTTAACTGTTTCGGAAGTTACCTCCAAATAATAATACATTTATTCAAACTTTCGCATTTAAAATATTAGTAACATTACAGAACACAACTTCAATTTAAACAATGAATTCCATTTGTTTTCATAGTTTTGATCTGCTCTAATATATTCACATTTAGAAGTATCACACATGTTGCACATTTTTATATTTTTAACAATAATGTAGTCAAAGATTTGTAATTATATAAAATTTATAACATAGTATAAATTTTATAAAAAGAATAAAGGCATCGATGCATTTTTACGATTAATTTCAAACCAATACAAATTTAATTTTACACGTCAATCACTTAACGTAGTTAATTAAATAATACGACCATTCATTAATTAAAACATAAAATCGAAATAAGTCAATTACAATTTCGTGGTTTGAGTTCGTAAAGTCGATTAAACGCTTTATATCATTACATAGAAAATTAATCGCAATAATCAAATGAGAACAATTTTTTATTCAAATTTATATTACTTACAAATGGAATGTATTGTTGATGCAAAATTGCAACATTTTTCATGTCTTTAAAGTAAAATGTGGTAAAGATTTTAATCTATAAGGATGGTATTAATTTAAAGAGGAAAGCTAAGATCAACGGATGTTTCTATTTTTTTATAAGACGTGGCAGCACATCAGCCGCGGATAGCTTATGCTATACATACTAGAAAATAAAATAAAAAAAATGAACGGACCACGGTGACATTCGGCATAAATGTATTGTGAAAGATTACGTTGTTTACTTTTTTTTTATTCGTCGCTACCGACAAATTGTAAACATATAAATATGTCAAAGTGTAAAAAAGAACACGCTCTATGGTCATTGCAACCAAAATATGTAGTTGTAATCCACTATAATTATGAAAAATCAGTTCATTATGTAAAGTTCATGAAGTAATAAGCAACTGCAGCTGTTTAGATTAGGTTTATACAAGCAGTTACCCGTGACGGGGCTTCAAAAGTTCGGCAACATCGAAATCTTCGCTTTAAAGCATCTTAAAGCACTAACAAAGTCGTGTGTAACTGACGCGAGATCCAAAACATGTTTCTTAATTACCATATTATGAGCAAGTTACATTTAAGTACAAGGAGATCTACATACTTAATTTGTGTAGCAATAAATTAAAAAAGGCTTTCAATCATTTACGGTTTATCGATAGAAGATGTCGATATATAGATAGAAGAAGTCGGTGGTGGGTTGGATACGTTATTTATGACTCGAGGCACTCATATGATATGTGGCTAGTTTTTCCAACTTATAATTATTGCATTTTAGTTCTTTGGAAACAAAATAGATTATTTGATTTAATTCTTATAAAAAGCACTAACAGAGGAGTTGGTATTATAAAAATAGAATAAGTTATCTTATACAATTACTCTTCGATGAGTGAACACAAATGTTGACCTTATTTTACGAAATAACTCCAAACAATGTTATATTTATTTGCACTCTATCTGCCAGTTTAAAAGGAAAATGTAAAACTTTAGAATATGTCGAAAGCAAAATAAAATTATCAAAATTGAAAACGCAGCAGTTTACCGACTTGTTATCGATAGCCCGATCGATTTGGACTGAAAAGTCAAAGCCAACCTGTGTAATGTTCGCACTTCCTTAATAGTGACTAAGTGGTCAATTAACCCATCCACTCTATCTTCCATTTTCTTTTAGATACCACTTTAATTTTGAATTAAAACTCCAAATGATATAATTATCAATGCAGATGTTTTTGATTAAAGATTCAATTTAATATTTCCTTTCATTTACAACAGAGATTTTTATTAAAATCTCCGATATTATACGATACTAATTTACGAAAAAATTCAGGAATGCAATGAGTATTAAACAACAATTGTCAGAGGATAAAACTGTCAATTCGTTTGTTAGAAAAGTCATTTCTGAGTGCTTGTTGTTCCAACAGAAAATACCTTCCATGATTAGAAAGCACAGCGGAAAAATAGTGTTCAGGATTGTACAGTTAAAGAATTCATTTTGGCTTCATATCACAGTTAGAATTGAATGTCGAGCAAACTGGCGTCATTAGAGATATAACATTACGTATATATTGCGACAATACATTTTCGACCTTATTTTAATAATGTGTAAAGTGACATTTCTCTAAGACGTATACGAGATAGACAGCCTCGACTGTATTTTTAGAAGGAATTTAAATATAAATATTTATATTTCATATTTTCGAAATTTAATGTTCAGAAGGCTTGCGAGGTGAATTTTTCCTTCCGTCAGTAATACATTAACTTTTATCAATAGAAAGTAGGTGTGAGTAAAGGAAGGTCTCCGCGTAGCGTGCTTACGGATGTTGGTAAGGTCTACTCCCTAATATTAGTAGTGTGAAGCTAGCTAATGTTACGTGTGGTCAGATTAATAAGTAAAATTTGCAGCCTTGTTCTATCTATACGATTCCTAACTCTGTTATATTTGCTGCAACAGAAATTTCTCAGACGAAATTTATATTCAAACGCTCTTCAAGCGTCCCGAAAATATTAAAAAAGCGAGAATTGATTACTGAAATAACTTTTAAAACACAAAATGTATTATAATATATTAAATAAAATGGATTATCAAGAATTCTTAAGACATTCGTGCGTCGTTATTATGAAATATAATATTCGTAGGAGTTATTATTCAAACTGTTTGAGTGCAAAATCTATTTTGCTCCAACGTACGTGTAATTACTCTATGGCTAAATCCATCGATGCAATACGAAAGGTGCTCGATAATTTAAATTGCTTTCACTAAAACGTTTTACTAAATGGAAATAATATTAAATAAAATCCAGACTGTTAATAATATTGTTTTAAGCTTTATTTAACTATCTAACAAAAAATAAACAGTTTTAAAAAGTAGAATAATCCCATATTTCCTACTGTAATTTAAAATACAAATAGCTCTTCTCGTGCGGCTTTACCCGCGCAATGTCCTGGCAAACAGTTTTTGCAGTTTACCAACCCTCCAAGTTTAATATCATTATAATATAATCTAAAACATGTTGTTAGTGTACGACTTGTTTATATAAAAAGGACAATTCAAATTTGCACCGTTATTGCAGAGATCTTTTATGCGTGTAATAATAATAAATTAAAGAATTAAAAATTATTTCCTTGGACAATGTATTTCCTCGTGATGGTATTGATTATATTAGAAATTATTGATAATGATAAGAAAATTGTATATCACATAGTTATACAATTTTATAAAATTGTTAACTTAAAACCGTTTATTTAAATGCATGTGTCCGTCATTTGCATTAACTTCGTTTAAAGACGATGTTAGCTTCTGTTGCGTTCCGGTTTTGCTTGATGGTTAAGCTAAAAGCGGTACGCATTCGTTGAATAGTGGAACGTTTAAATATAAATCGCAGTTGACACTACGAGACGTTATTACGGGTACGGTACGAAAATAACAGATTAATTTTGGCCCAGTCGTAAATTTGGATGCGAGGTCGTGACGTCACTCGAAAAATTATTGTTAAAAAAACGTAGACATGTATTTCGCTAATAGTACACTTTTAACACTACTGTATCTTAATTAGTATGTTAACATATGTCACAGGTAGTTGCTTATGGAAAAAAAAAACACTAAATAATTGCACGAATGCATTAAAATTGGCATCTTTACTTACGCAGTTTTTAATTAAATGTCTTGTCTTTCGCACACAGTGGCGACATCAATAATTTAGTATGTTACTTCGCGGTTTAAAATATAATATGATTTTATAAAAATAGGTAATCGTAGACCTATACTAAAACCTGTTGGATAAAAAAATTTACACCAATATTATAACTTGTAAACAGTTTGCAATAACGTTCGTCGTCCTCCGCTAGATGTCTCTACAAGTAGATATTTTACACTAACATTTTTTCTATGTTCGGTATATACTGTATTTAACGGCCGTTAAACGACACTCAGTGACGTTATTTGTACAAGTATAATGCAGTGTTAATACCTTGAACTGGCCGAGGTACTCCTGCTGCCGCGTGATATCAGTAGCGAGGATGAGCGCTGAGATCTGGCGCTCGAGGCTGGTCCAGATGTCTCGGAGGCTGTCCATCACGCCGCTCTCTATCAGGCAGCTCGTCGCCGAGCGCCAGTGGTGGTTCTCAAGCACCGATGTGTTCTGAACAAACATATGATTGTGACTTGACTACGTTAACAAGATCGCCCAGCTTTTGGAATTCGACCAGATGACATAGCTAAAGATTTTTTTTAATTCTTTTACATGAATATAGCTTTATTATACTCTATATTAACTTTAACTGTGTCTTATTTAATGTACATATGTACATGCAATTTCTTGAAGAGGTACAAAGTTTTCACTCCGCGTATTAATATGTATGGAACGAAAAATATACTAGTAATTAATACTTCTATGTTTTCTAAATAAACTTTTTTATAATAATCTATTTACTTAACATCGTAAATATCTTAATAATTTATGAGTTTTGGTTTCGAGTATGGATACATCCGCACAAACACGTATATCGTTATCTCTTATTTCTTATAAGTAAACGAAAGTGATGTCGATATGTTGTGCGGGTTTTTCGGTAATGTTAACCTACGTTAAAGCGGTTTGCGTTCGTCATTCACGAGTTCATTGTTTTAAAACTGTGCACCGTGTACCGCAATTAACGTTGAACGAGCGAAACATCTCACTTTTTGTGATGAAATTAGCTCAAGTGGTCTTTAGTGTGTCGTAATTGATGTTTTCTCTCAGCTAAATTACGTAAAACTATTCATTAAAAAAAGTTAAAGTAGTTTTTCTACAAATGTAGTTTTAGCACTTTTTCCAATACGCATACCTCCATATTTAATTTGATTAGTGGCCGCTTATTGTTCGAAATTCGATTATCATTTTTGTCAGCTCGTGTCTATCCAATGTTGGACTTAGGCCATCGTCGGTATGCTGTAACCATGCCGTACCTTACGTATCCAACGACTAAACAATCACTTTTCTTTACTTCTGATTAAAAATAGCTGTGTACCCTTCTTACTGTGTCACATTCATCAATTCGCCGTAGACAGTTATTCAACATATGTGAGAAGATGAAATGAATAAATGAGCGTATTGTTAATCGCGACATAAGTTAAATGCTCACTGCATTTAACCTAATGATACCAATTAAAACATCAACCAGTCAACATGAAAAATGTACATATTTCTTGTATTTTACTATAACAGCTTAGTAGCATAATAATAATAATAATATGAAATAAAAACGTTGTACTCCTTTTCACAAGAAAATCGCCCAAACGGATGAATGTTAAGTATGAAATAGTTAAATTTTAGAGTTTTTGCATTTAAAGCGGTATTTAACAAAATAAATAGTTGAATATGAATAACATTTGAATTTCTAACAAGGAACGAGCATTAGTTACTTTTGATAGACGAATGCTCTCGTCGTAATTCTGTATAATACGAGTAAATAAATAGTAACTTCAAAGTACTGTTATACAATATAAAAAAATATATCTGTATTGAGATTTTTTTTATCGACTAGGCAGATTACAAGTTGACCGTCAAGCCCACCGTCGAATGTTAAATAGCAATTAAAAGCTGTTTTATTAAAACGTTACTTACGTTGTACAGATTGGCCAAGTGGTTGGAGGTGGCGATGAGAAAGGTCTGATTCACGCCCGGGTGGTCCAGGTCATGCGCGATCGCCGCGAGCAGGCACGCCAGTAGCTCCTGCGGCTCCATGAACTTCAGTATCTATTCTCAAACAACAAACTTATTATTAATAAATCCAGTCTTAAAAATACTCTAACAAAATATTTTTTAATCTACAACATTTTAGTTTAAGTTGCTGCAGTTGCGGAAGCCCGCAGTGCTTTTATTACATTTTATTTGTAAAAATTACACAGTGCCAAATGAATGATTCTTTTAAAATTAATGTCAATCGAGTTGTTACTGAATTTTTGAAGTAAATTTGGACCGTTTTACCCACAATTCTAGCTCCCGTCACACTTTAAAGCTTAGGAGGAGATGGATGGATTCCAAAAAAGGTGACATGATTAAAAAGGAAGTGTTTATAATTCAGTATAAGAAATTCCAGATCGAGAATTGTGTTGAATATTATAATATTATGATACGTAGCAACGTAGCACGGCTGATTGGCGGTGCGCGCTACGATCGTAGATAACCTCCGTAGAACCCTACTGAGAGTGCACACGAGTGACCGGTTTAGTGGATCTTTATCTCTGCCTACGAGCGGAGGTAGACGGTTCGATGTACTACAATCTTTTTCCCATGAACATGTTAATTGTTTTATAAAACCTTACTGTCGATTTCCACTATCAATACACTTGTATACCTATGTTGTCGTTCTTCTAACTCACTTGGAAAATGGACGGATAGCAATTTTTTTTAATGTAACAACATTTTTTTTAAATAATAGTATTGTAATATAACCTCGTTAATCTTTTGTTTCGAGAAAGTTAAATTTCAAATTTGCATTTCGACCGCAAAATAATGCAAGAGCCATCAACATGTCTCCTTACATCTCGTTGTGTTGAAGAGAAGAAATTAAATATTTCATTAGTATCATTGTAATAAACACCATTAAGATTTTATTCTGCTGTAAGCTTAGCAATTGAAAGTATGTTATTGTGATATATAAATACTACTCAAAGAGGCATCGGAAAGTTATAATGTTGAATTAAAATAAATTCAACATTATCAAGAAGCAATATTGTATTCTATTTATGAAGTAATCCCTACAAAAGGACGCTGGAGTTCTTAGTATTAAAGATATCACGTAACATTATTCGAATTCAATGGAAACGTAAAAATAAAACAAACTCAAGGAATTTTCCTTTTACAATATTATAATCACAGACTTATTAAAACTGATATATTTATATAATTAATTTAATAATTGAAACTGTTTTTTGATAAATTTGTTTTCAGTATAGTACTAAAGTATTTATATATCATTGTATCGAAATTCGAGAAGCGTCCTTTGTCGAATTACAAAGAGGCCGTAAGTCTGTTGTGCTGTTTATTATAGTAACCTTATTTTGTACATTTATTTTGAAAAAGGTTACCATTCAAACAGTGATCCCTTATAAAGAATTTTAATGAACACCAGGTACTCACTTAATCGTATTAAACAATGTATAAATAAATTTATATTAAAAAAAAAACAGAGATATAAATTTTATATTGTAACTGGCAACATATTGTGGACAAAAGAAATGTTATTAAAATTATACGAAGTAAAGTCATCATCATCAACCTGCCCTTTTCCCTACATTCCATCCATAAATCTCTGTCAACAGATAGATCTGAACTCACACACTTCTTACGCATATCCTCTTTCATGCAATCCATCCACACCTTCGGTCTCTACCTTTATAGCCATCCACATTCAATCTCATACCACGCTAACCTTTTGCATTTCAAATTTTCGATTACTTGCGCTACTTTGAAACTTAACACTTAACATACTGATTTTATATTTTATCCTTTCTTGTCACATCACACATCCATCTTAGCATACGCATCTCAGCTATATGCAATCTCCTTTCATCCGAAACTTTGGTGGCCCAACATTCAGATCCATACAGTACGAAATAAAGTCATTTGATAAAATGAATTAAGCAGGTTTATAGTGAAATTGGGACAGTGAGTTTGGATTTACAGTTTTCGTGTGTTTACAATGCTGACGTTTATCTTTATAAAAGAAGGGGCTATGATGGAGATATATCGAAGAGTAAACTGTACAGTCTGTTTGTAACGAGAGAGGGCATGCTGGTCGTTGTTATGATTTCGTCGGTGTAAAGCCGTGGAATTTCGCATTTCCATTACCTGCTTCATCTTATTCAATTGATTTGTCAGTTAAATTTATAGCAAGTTTACTTTATGTAGTACCACAAAGGGAATGATAAACTGACTTTAACAGTTGCGCACTTGTTTCGCGTCCATCGACCGCGATACATAATAAATTCATTGTTTACAATATTTGAATCTAAACATCCTTTGATTATAGAGAATCGGATTAGGCAAAGCCGCTGTTGTACTAAGTACATTTGGCTAGATTTGGCGCAGATTTAAGAAATGCCCATGCGCATATCTCTTCGGGTTTCGACTGTCGCTGTAGTCTCCGTTTCTTGAAGATTGTCGATGGCAATCGTAAATACAAGTGTCATTATATTACATTTCTATCATATACTGTCACGAAAAATTTAATTGTCTATGTGAATTACTGGCTCATAAGTAGAAAAACACAAATCAATCATACAAACAAGTTTGGGTTGACAGGTCCTGTCTATTAAGAATCCATGTAAATCTCTTGTTGCTCTACTGTTCTTAGCATTTCAAATCAAAGACATGTCAGTTATTTAATAAATGTAAATATATACATTGATGTCCTCAAGTGTTGCACAATATGCCTATATTTATGTAGGCACTGTACACAATTCGTCGTTGTTGTTTGGATGAAATGGTTTTGGATCATAGAGAGGAGGAGGTTATAGGAAAAACATTATTTAATAATATTATAATAAAACCTAAATCAGGCTTATCCCTTTAACATTTTGTTCTGAGAAAACTGTTTCAAAGACCATATTTGGTAAACAAAAAATAAAAAGAATCGTAAGTAAAAATTGTACTAGCAGAAAAAATTCCATTGATTACGTTTCTATCTGGAGTTAATTTGTGCGACCAGCGATTAGGGAAGCATTAAATTAATTGATATTAGGTATTAGAAAGCCATGCCACCCACGGTAAACAATTACTAATTTCCCAATGGTATTGTTGATGACGCGAGTACAGAGGATACTTGTCTAGTGGCGCTGTCGGCGGTCGCCATTTAATTTGATATAATTGAATCCAGTAGTCGTATCGACGACAGTGCCTCATGCCCCTTTTTACACGAGGAGAGAGCAATGCGGCAGAAGAATACATCGCCACAGTACAACTATTCGATACTATACTTATTGTCATATATTCCTAAGCCCATAGACAATATAGTCTCCGATTTGCGATATCACTGACATGCTAGTGACAAACGGGTGACATTATATTCTTGTCACATACTTATTTCGATACATGTTGATGAGTGCAATAGCGGTGTCCGCAATCGAATGTGACTCTATGATCGTTAATCTGTTACGCCGTGTACCCTCAGCGGGGTTAATGTTCCATTATATTATTTTGCCTCACTGTCCTCGTGTAAAATCAGCGTCAGTCCCGGGATGAGTCTAACAACAGGTCTATTACACTAATTGAGTCCCGGACTCGCAGCGTAGTTGCCACCGAAAATGATGCTCTTAGCCGCTGATACTTTATTAAAAAGTAATTACGTCGATTGCTCTCTACTAAAGTATTAGTAATCAATTTTCATCGTTTCATTTTTTTTTTTAATAAATATTCAATCTTAATTCATTTCTCCCAATTAGGGTTGGCGGCAGAGTGGCTGGGAATAAAAATGAAAACAAAACATATTAGGGTTAATAAAATCGCGTTCGCCGACCACCCGTAAAAGGGTAAGGATAGAGCGATGATGACCAAAATACTTTCATGAGAGATGGCTTATAATGACAAAGTGTACATCAACGTCAATTGATATACCTAGAATGTTTTTTCCATATTAAACGGATTTTGATAAACGAAACAATACATAAGCTAGTTGAACATCGTTGGTCATATAGTAAAACACGGAATTCACGTTTCACTCGTATTTATAACTAAGAGATGAAACTATCAGTTACAAGTGGCTCACAAACCACATTACAATTGCATATTTATGACGGTAATTGATTAAAGCATTAGTTCAGTGTTCACTATACAATTTGCAGCTTAACAAGCGACTACTAATTGATACGTCTTGTTAATCCTTTGGCCAGTGGCGAGTGTTACAAAGGGACTGGCTATTAGGTTTGACAATCCGATACAATTAGATTGCATGAGTTGTCAAACCTATGCATACGATCTACATGCGTCACTGGGCAAGGCGCATTAATTGCATTCATCGTATAAATGCACACAAGTACAGATTTAGGAAACTATAGGTTGCATGAAAATTGGCAAGATCGATACATGACTTATAATTGAAATCGTTGTATTATTACGTGAAAAAAAAACTTCGTATCCATTTGAAGGAAATTGTTTGATCAGATGAAATTATTTCTGCTGTATTCTAGCATTGATTTCTATGGCTACTGAGCTGGAATAATTTAAACCGGGCTTTACTACGAAGCGGGTCGATGGGGAAGTTTGTTTTAATACCCAGAGAGGATGTTCGATTATGCCTGGACAGTTCCTTCCGAGCAACACACAGTAACTCGCATGGTGAATAACATGGAACATTATTTCAACTTAAAGTCACTCGGAAGTATCATCTTCTTTATAGTGTAGTTTAAAATGTATTCAGAGAGAAATGCGTTGATTTACAAAGTCAAAAGTCGCATAATCAAAATTCCCGCACATACGGAACGAAATTCGGAACTCTAAGAGCGACGCTCAGCTTGTTATTGTCTACTCGCAAACAGGTTGTATACTTTGAATGTATAGGTGAGGTTGCAAACGCCAGTATGAAATAATATGATGCTTTGACAATTTTTGTTTTATATTTTCTAAATATCATGTTAGCAGATTTTCATTAATTTAATAATATTTACTATATAAGAATTTAAATGTACACAAATTTTAAAACCTGGTTGGTCGTTCCAAGAAATCGTGTTCGCGATATTTTTTATAATGTTACAAAGGTCTGAATTTTGTTAATTTTCAAGATTACAAAGAAATAAATTTAGTTGATTGCGGCTTGTGATAAATTTAAGCAATATATTAAATCGAATTAAAGAAAGACTTACGTGATAGAGGATATGCGTAGGAAGTGTGTGAGTTCAAATATGACGGCTGACAGAGATGTACGGAAGATAAATACATACTGTGCTGACCTTCCTTAGAGAAAAGAGCAGGTTGATGATAATATACTATCGATTTATTTATTTTCAGAAGGATTGAATTTAATTATTAAGTCTAAGTGCTTATTTAATCTACTAATTTATTATAAGTACAAATGTGGAAGTATGTAAGCCGCAGTTGCATTGCTGAATTTAGATGAGGCTACATTGAGATTCCGCGGGAATATCAATAATTGGACAAATTCCACGCATCATGGAAATGCGGAATTAATTGGATACTTAGAATATAATATAACTGTGTTATTGATTACTATTAGTATTATACGAGAATGTAAAGCATGTTCCGGAAATATCCTCTTTATGTACCTCCCTTGGACTGCTCATTAAAATCAAGCATGTGCAAGCTTTTAGTTTAAATGAAAAGGTGAATTGTTTTAGAAGTGATTGTGTGCAACAGTGGCTAGTTATTGCTAAAAATGTATCGAATTACGTGGCATATATCATTTGGCGAAGTACTTTTTATATCGATGTTTTCCGATTAACTTGTCCACGTGAAAACCATAAACTCGCGTATTGACAAAAAGCAAATAGTCATGTCGATGTTTGCATTTTGTACTATATTTACATGAAATATATTCTCTTTTTGACGCAGTAACAGTTTGATATCAATTAATTTGCATTCAACGAAATGTAAACTTTTATCTTCAACAGAATGTATTTAAATCCGACTCTTTGAGTTATGAATAAAATTCATTTATTCAGTGAAATGAGAAATTATAACAAACCTATCTAAACAATTTTACATTTATAAAGCTGTAATAACATACATAGTTTTGGTAACAAATTTACTAGTATATCTTCATCTCGCTTATTCGTTGCCGGCGAGCGTACGCCGCGGCGGTCGCGAACCTGGGCGGTGCTGGCTGGACGAGGGGTTGATACGTCCATGATAATCTTTAAGCTATGTTCCTCACATTTTTCTTCTCAAGAGCGAGAATGTAGTGATCATACTTGAGAAGAAGTGAGTGTATAAAGAAGTAATTTCATAACGAAATAACTCGAGTATTCAGTTATAGAGATATGCTGCCTGCTATATGAAAACGATGCGTCTCGGATATTTCTTTTGTTTGTAATGAAATGCCAGCGTAATATGCAATAACTGTAGCGTTACGAAAAATACACTAAAGGAGAATTTGTAAAGGAATCAAATGTACTTATTTACATTCATAGTAACATATTGTTGTAAATAAATAAAAAGCAACCACCATTAAAGCATCAGCAAGGAAATGAATGACGAAATCATGAGAATACACCTATTTAATTTATTAATATTTAGTTTACATAAAGTACATTAATTACTACAATATAATTTAAGTCATTTATAGAGCTTTTTAAATATCTTGCGTCATGGGGATATAAAAATACTTGAAGTGGATAGGACGTGATCCGTGCCGCGGCAAATGCATAGGAGATTGTGTAAAATTAAATTACGAGCATGCGTTATTGCAGTCTGAGGAATACTGGGAAACCGTTAAAGAAAACGTGACGTTTATGATGCAAATATACTTAGTTCGGAATAGTGTAGACGCGTACTACGTTACTTAACATAATTATGAGGGAAATTTAATTAGTTTTCAAATTAAATCTTATCATTAAATTTAATTACACAGGAAGATATAAGTTTGAGTACACGTTATCTACTTCATAATAATTAATACTAAATTCTTTAATACAAGGTATATATATTGAAAATGATTAGTCTAAACTATTGTATAAAGTGTGAACTTTCTTACTTTGTTATAAAGGATCTTAGCAACCACGGGAGAGATTAAAAAAATGTCTGTACTATAAAGCTCTACACTTACGTTAGGTTTTAGGCGTTATAGTCGCGTTATAAAACTTAACGGTTGAGTTAATTTTAAGAAACTGGTATTCGATAATTTCGTGTGGATTACACCGTACGGGACCATCACGTATTTTATAAATATGACACTGTGCTTATTTATTAAAATTTGACGATAACAATTGATGAACCGACTGTCGGTGTGTTGACCTGTTCACAACGAGTGTGTCCGCGGCAAGAACGTGCTTATGAATTTTTCATTTTAGAGACAATTTGTTAACTATTGCGGAAATAAGCAGCTGCAGTGCAGTATGCTTTGACAGCATACAGTACTGCAGCTGGTTGGGTCCCCATGATAGTACTTGCTACACAATTGTTAGAAGCGAAGACTGTTAATTGGCTCCCTAATGACCACTCTATTGTTATTTAGTTTCATTCAACTGTAAGGCCTCCAAACAAATACATAAATAAATTAATAAACGTATTCATACGGTTACAACATTGACTTGAAGACAAATAAAATGATGGTATCTGTTAGATACTTTGACAAAAACGTCGTAACGACTATATTCCCGTGCACAATCAGAAAGGCGAAGTTTTAAATTGCATGTTGCAAGTTTCATGCAAAATGGATGTTTCGAGAAGCGGATTTTACAGCGTGAAGCGCGTCTTAATTACTCCAAAAACAAATGCTGGTGCATCTACATATTTAGCAAGTTTTGAACGTCAAATTGTTTTTAATTTTCAATTTGATCTCGTTGGTTTAGCATTTTTTTACCAGGGTTATTTTTCTTTTTTGTAAACCTTTCTTCCTTGAGCATCATAAGAAGTAACGAAGTAATAAACAGTTAACATCTACAATCGTGCCACAATCTATTTATGAGCTGGACCCTTAACATCAATTGATTGGACGCTTTTGGTCATCCCCAATAGCAGAGCAACCGCAAATACGTTGCCGGTTTTAAACAGACGTGTACGTTCGTTTGGATATTAAAAAAATAATAAAATTATTTAAAAACATACCTTTTCCTGCTGCAGGAAGCAGTGCATGGCTTGAGTGACGTCAGCGGCGTGCACCGCGTTGTGGTAGGGATTGGAGCTGTGGTAGCCGTCCTCGATGAGGGTGAAGAGCTTCCACAGCATCGCCGCGTCCAGTTGGTAGTGCGACGTCAGCCCGTACGCGTGGAACAAGTGGATGCACAGCTCAGGGAGGCAACGCCCTGCGATATCACAATAATATGCTATACACACCATTAACATATATTAAAGCTTGTGCATATGATTGTATGTGTATGAACCTTTGATAGTATTGTAGTAAAACTCACAGATGTTTTATAAAAAAACTTGGGCCATTAGTTTTAATTGTAAAAGCAATAAATAACTCTAATAAATAATAAGTAATAATAAACGTACAAAAACTGAGACTAAAAACAACCTTGTTTGGCATACCAACACAGCACATGTTCATGTTTTAGAATTCCCTGGTAGGCCACTTAGGTACTAATGTTCATATTTATATATAATACGTGAAGCGAAAACTTTGTGCCCGTTTTAAAATTTCGCAAACGGATTAAGAAATAAAATGAAATAACATGGTATAACGTAACGTGTTTTCAAAATATTGATAGCCACTTAATAATATATCATAAAATAACAAAGTTAACAACCTTAAGAGCTAAAAACGTTGTACAGCAAAGAAATGCTAAGGTAAACTAAAACGTAAAATATACATCGGAGGAAATAAATAACAATTTTCTGATCGATGGGAGGGATACTGCCCTTTAATATTGACGATGACAAAAAAATTGGGGGCTCGGTCGAAAGTGTCCCCCCTGCGGGAGAGTGGGGGAGGGGTAGGTCTCTTCACACCTAAATATACTCATTTTTAAGGCCCTTTACAACGCTCTACTGACGTTCATACAAAATTAGACTGGCTATTTTACTTTACTTTACTTTACTTCACTCACAGGTTTCGCATCAACCTACTCAAAGCTTAATATCTATTCTGTAGTAATGATTAGTTGCTGAAAATCTTATATACAACTTAACAAAATATTTACAGTTTTGAGATTACTCCAAGCACTACGAAATAATTAAAACACATTTTGTTTCTTTTAAAATAAAAAAGGTAGTACACAAATATATTAATTGAAGTAGCCAATTATTGCAGCGATATTTTAAATTAATTATCGACTAAACGATACTACTTGACAAGTCTTTTTTTTAAGAGAAGGGGCCAAACGAGCGGCGCGATCACAAAGGTGGTCGTCGACGCCCATGGACATCCGCAACACTAGAGGAGCAGATGCGTTGCCGATCTTTGAGAAAGAGATACGCTGGCTTCTTGAAGGACCTTAAGTCGTACTGGTCTGGAAATACCGCTGAGGACTGATCGTCTGTCACCAAATGCATTAAAACTGAAAGTATGAAACAAAACACAACTAAATTAATGCTTTATTCCAAAGCAAGGTATCGTTTAAAATAAAGATCAATGTGAAGTTATAATGTATAGATAAATAAATAACAACAAATGATGTTTTTTTAGAGTAAGTGAACATTAAAAATTTCTATAACTCCGTTCTTTGAAAAGCTTTAATTAAATCAGGACGAAAGCGGCACAATAACAGCTTTGTTTTTTCTTAATTAACTTTATTTAATGACTAACGTATTCACACTAGGAAAGAAATATTAATTTTTTCTACGTTATATTTTTTTTGAGAATTCGAGATAATTAAATTTATTTTATTTAATATGTAAGCTATGATTTTTTTCTTAAAATCTTATTCTTCTTCTTAAATTTCTTTTAAAGGGATATACATTTTATGCTGGCGTATTGTAAACTCGTACAAATTCCATTCAAACAATGTTGTACTTTTCAATGGAAATGATAAGCATAAAGGAACACTGTAGCCCAATTGATACCGAAGCGGACAACGAACTTCGTTCAACATCTTATTGTCAGACAAAGAAAAGCATTCCTAATGACCTGTCTCGGGCACACCGTCTTTGTCGGCCAAAGTGCACTGAATAGGTTAGAACCAATACGCTTTGAACTTACAGATCTTTGCCAATACTGTTATATTAAGTGTTAACATACTTAATTATGTTATATACGACTTCAGTGACCACTGCACAATTCCACGATCCTCTATAAACGGTGAAGCACGGCAACAGATATTATCAATATTTTCTTATTGACGTATTATTTTGTTTATTCAATTTCCTTAATTAATTTATATAATTATTTTCTTTCATTGGCCAATTGATCAATACTGTCATAGTTTGAACATATCAATTGTACATTGGACTTTTGCATTTTAACTGAGAAATTTGTCTGTTTGAATCTGTTATTCGTACAACCAATAAAATTGTGTTTGTATTATTCAAATAAACTTATTTTCATTAGGATTAGCGACAGACCGGTAGACTGAACTGCGCGGTGCGCTGTGCTCTCAACTGCATCCCCATACGCGCTGCCACTTTTACGATGTCCCGAGTAATAGATAGATTTTCGACAAATATTATAACTACATTAATTCCCTCATGCATTTACTTGTCAATGTGTCTTGAAAATCTACTACAGATTAAGACAAACTTCAGTACTTCGCGTGATGCTGTAAATGTTAATAACTCTTAAGTAGTTTACATCAACTTTCCTAAAATTTACTTTAAGTAAAACTAACTAGTTTGGCGTCTTTCAAAGAATATACCAAGGACCTTCACGTAAATGCAAACTTCACTGTAAATAAAATCTTAAACAGATGGAAATTAGAGTGAAAGTGCGTTGCTATTCGTTTTTTAGTTTTCTTATTTCCCTTTAGCTAAAAAATCGTAATAAAACATCAGCAATAGAAATCTGAACCGAATTAGATAATCCGATTAGCATAAAATTATATGTTTTGCCACGACCGATACCTACGTCCTTGTTCAAAATAGAAAAAAAAATATTGTTCTATCAAAGAATTTTTTTTTTTGTACTATTTAATCCGTTTACTAGAATATCAAGAAATCATTAACACATTGCAATACGATATGTTACCTGTTTAACAAAATTTGAAGGAGAATTATTTTGAAAAAAGTATTTGAACTTTTTTTGAAAAAGTGTAGATTAATGTTATTTTCATGTTGTCAATGAACTATTCGAAGTTCAATGAATCGAGTTTTAAAAGAGATTCCAACGATTGTTTAACCAATGCAATTTTTTATTCTTTCAATTGTCACCAGCAATTTCAGGTTGTATAAATCGTATTGGAAACACTTTACGTAAATAAGTCCACTTGGCCGAGCTCTATTTTTAACTTTTAAGGTTGGCTAGTGCGTAAACAATGAACAGCTTCAGCAATGCACCGCGTCTAAGGTGTAAAATTGAACAGAACATTGCTTTCAAAACAATAGTTTTGCTCATGACTTTGATTCTTTTTCTTATTTGACATTATAAGAGATGTAACAATAATAAAAATAAGAAAATGTTGTTTTCAATTTCTTGAAATGTTACTGCTATATTACATATATTACTCTTTTAATCGAGCGCGAATCAAAGCATGTTTATATTGTTGTAATTATTGGGAAAAAATGGTTTTAAACTTTTTTTCTCTATAATTAGCATGCTTCAGAAATCGGGACTTAAAATGTCCAAACTCATCTTGCATTTAAATTGCAATATCTTATTCTTAATTGATTTCATCTCAGCTATTCTTATATTAGTAAATAAACTATAGATATTAATTTATTGTACTTTAAAATTTGACACGAAGTGTATTTTTAATACATTATTTTATTAATCATGTTTTTTTTTAAATATAATTATTAAAATAGTGTTTATATAATCTTTACTAATAATATGGTAGCGTAATATAATGTGATATAACACAGCTGGCCAAATGAAGAGTAAGCGTGTTATGTTAACCCATTGTCGGCGGAGGCTCTGTCACGCGGCGTTCAGTTGCCGCCGAAAATGTAAATGTGCTCCATCAAAGGCATTGTGATGCAAAATCCCGACAGTGTATTCAATGCCTCCTCTAATGTTTGTGTTCTCAATATAGACAAAAACACATTATTCTTTTCGTATTTGAGGAAACGGTTCTAATACGTTAAGTACAATTACATAAAATTTGACTTTACTATTATGTGTAACAAAGGTAATAAGGTAAACTTAATGTTTTTTGAGTTATTCGTATGTGATTGCCATACTCTGAATTAGTGGTTTGTAAGGAAGATTAATATAAACTCATTATGAGAAACTTACGCTAAGGGAAGATTTAAGTAACCATTAGCAATTAGATTAGCGCGCCGAGCGAGCGGGACCGGGATGTTTTTTTCAGTTATAACGATATTGTAATAAACAACGACGTATTTAGCATTGTTATTTAAATTTAGTTTTAAAACAATTTTAATCTAATGCTGTAGGTCTTTGGTCGTTAGCTGTTACACATAACGGAAGTTTCTTGCACGTCTAGATCGCTGATACCCATAGTTAAGGCCACTAGGAAAGAATGATTGAACAAGTTGGAAATGGGAATCCACGAATTTTTTTTTAATTCAAAAGTAAACTAAAACAAAAATTGCCTTTGAATATAGCAGAAATGTGAAAGGCGGTTCCATTCAAAGTTCTGTAAGCGGTCTTTGAGAAATTTCTCTATGCGATAATCCGAACGTAACACGTGTAAACATATTTCTACTCAAAACGGGGTCCGCGTCTCCGTATTAATGGCAAAGGTTGAAATAAAAACTTACACGTGGTTATTGTATCGAAGTTGTATAGAAATGTAACACCAATAATGTATAAAAAAATATTGTATTATTACTTATTTAAAAAAAAAATGTAACATAAATTAGACAAATTCATACCATCGCTACGGAATCTAATGTTATCTGAAACGTGGCAACAATAGCAAAATTTTTTATCAAAATTCTTTGTTTATAGAAAATTAATTTAGAAATACATTTTAAGACAAAGTTTGAGCTATAGAAATGTTATAAAATATTAATCAGATAGTTTTACAAACTTATAATTGCGTAATAAAATAGGCCCGTTTTATAATCTAAGCGTAGATCGTTTATCAACTATTTTAGCAAACAACTTATCATTTATGAGTAGTGCTAATAGTAATAAGGTCATTAAACTTTCACTGTATCTTTGCATGGCTTCATTAATGATTATTTAATAACCAACGATAAATTATTTACTAACATTTAATACATTTTGATTCAAGTAAAGCTATTGAGAATGTTGATGCACGGGATATCCGGTCACCTAGAAAAGAGTTCTATAAACAGTCACTTGTTTCATTACCTGATCACAAATATAATAATATCAACATTCGGAAAAATACAGCAACATTTTATTTCTGTAGACAAAATGATATAACGAAGGTGTCAATAAAAAAAGTCTTTGAAAGGCAAAATATTGTACTGGCAACTTATAACTACAAGTTAACTGTCCTCAGCCTATCATAAATCGTTAAATTTGCATTTATTGTAAACAAATATTTTCCTTTTATAATTCTATTGTCAACTAATATGTTAAATCTGTATTTTATGTCCTGCGATGTTTTGAACGTGTCAGGTCACAGTTTATATATTTCATTCTTAATACTCGACTGCGAGGGATGCACGTGTCAAATTTAGATTGTCGCTTTGTATAGAACTCGTGTTGTACCATTTTTACATACACTTTGAATTTGAAAAGAATACATTGCACTTTACAGGGGCCTGAATATATTTGCGTGTGGACAAAGCTATGTAATATGTTTCGTTAAAAATAATTGTATAACGTTTAACGTTAAAGATTATTTATGGTAAATAGACTTCATCGTCCCCGATCTTTGTTCCTTACTTCTAGTGTTAATTTAATTTTAATTAAACTTTTTTTTAAAATCAACAATGCATTAAAAAATGTGCATTATTAATAGACCGTCTTAATAATAATAAAAATTATAATTATTATCTCATTCCTTTATTAAACCTATTTATGTAAATATACTTTACAAAAGATGAAGCTAATAAAAACACATAATAATGTTATAAACCAAATTACATAACAACAGTGCCCCAGCTGCTGCACCCTATGACAAGCAGTGGCTATGACTGAAAAGGCAGCCTTCTCATGATTTTGGTTCAGACCCTTAATCCAGCTATTTAGCGAAAGCTTCTTAAGATTAAGCTAAGTTCTTCGTTGGTAACACATTACGATTTATAATATTTATATAATTAATGAATAAATAATAACCTTTACGTATTCGGAATGACTGAACTTTGACCCGACTAAGTATTTATATAAATAATATTAATATAAATATAAATATTACTAAATAATGATTCGTGTTCCTCTTAATAAAGCTCCAATACTGGCCAACCGCAGCACGAAGCCTGTGCAAGATAATTGAGTTAACGAGATACCGCAACAAGACCGAGACCGACGGCCGAGCATTGCATCCAGAGTACTGAACAATTATTAATTCTAGAGGTTTTAATAGTAAACACTACGTTACACCGCATTTTCAACCCTAAAGCTTATGAATAATATTTATTGAAAATTAACTTTATATTAATAATAAAAGACACAAAAACATATCGGAGAATTAATAACAATGTTGGAGATGTAAAGCATCGAATTGATTACAGCAACGGTTGGAACACAGCTGCTAAATGTAGCGGAGTGTAAGATATGAATTATTCAAGTTATGAAATAGGGCCAGTATATAATGCATTTAATAGAATCTCGAACATACAATCGAGTATGTAATAAAAGAATAACAAAGTAACTCAAGGCACTATCAGCTCGTAGGACTTTTCAACGAAAGACTCGTCTGTCCCAAATTAAATAGCCCTAGTCAACCACGAGATGTCTTTGAAGTACATAATTCTACTGGTCGGTCATTGTTAGGGAAACTAACATAATTCCTACTCAAAGAATGTTTTTTTTTTATAAAACAGTTATATGCATTTCTCCATTTTAACTTTATTTGTTTTTACGTTCATCCGTTTGCACAATATCCTTAGAAAGTGGAAAAAAGTTTTCCCTTTACGTATTTGTACAATTATAATATCAATAGCCTAGATGTAACAAAGGTAAAAGAATAAAGAAAAAAAAAAGTTTAAAAATACAAGACGCAGAATGAATATGAATATGAACGCAGCTAGAAGTGCAAAAATGGCTAAGAGGTTTAAATAATGAACTTGAAGCGATAGTTCCCTGTGTCATTAATTCTAAAACAAGACAATTTGAATTCCGTAATTGAGACAGCAGCTAAGTCAATCGGACAACGTGTCGGTACTCAATTCAGACAGCGACAGCCGTTGGGAACTTTATCAAGCGGTCTGTATCTGGTTTAAAGTTTATCCCGGGCGACGCTCTGGAAACGCTTTGAGAACCATCGGGTTGCATACATTCAAACGGATTGTTTGTTGTTTTGACGTAAACATTGCCAATGTGTACTTTGTGTGTAGTGTGCCTACACTGTGTGGCTTAGCCGATTCCACTAGTGTGAATTTGTTTACATTACTAGATTAACTGTTAACTGATGCAATAAATGACTGCACATTGCACCTCTGATATGTTCTGTAAAAAACAATAGCATCCCGTGAAATTAGGTCCATCCGTTTCGATTATTATATCCAGGACAAACGCGGAGCTAATTACAAAAAATGAATTTTCATACATCATATTCGAGGAACATGATTTTTTCCTAATGGACATTCGATTTTTATTAACAGTATGGATCTCTTTAACATAGTATTAATCAGCAATATATGTAATATGAATAATATACATGTAAACAGATAATATCGAAACATCTTGTGACTGATTTCAATTTGATCATTCCATCGATCATGTTCCCATTGACAAATTAATTTGTGACACTTGCATCGTGCTCCTAGCATCTATCATTAATCGCTAAATGCATACATCGGAGGTTGTAACATTACACGATACTGCTTTAAATATACAATAGGCCCGTTCTGCACATTCTGTATATGACCTGGCCGTGTCTACAATGTCAAATTTATTATTACAAATGTTAGGTATGTTGTACAAAAATGCTGCAAAAGTTACGATTTTTTTCCTTACTCTCTATTCGCAATAAAATGCACGCCATGTTAGTTTTTTAAACGACTTCAGGCAGGAGAAGCACCTCAATTCGTCTGTATGATTTTATATATGTTACCACAGGACCATGGTGCTCTGACTTTGATATTTTTTGTTAACCGAAAGGTAGTCGTTGCAGGTACATCCAATTTTTTTTTATTTAAAAACTATCCAGTAGTTTTCAATCTTTATCGTCTCTTACGATTTTTATAAGTATTGAAAAAAAATTAGTTATATTTGCTTTACTAAAAAAAGCACTACTTAAGAAAATGAATAAAATGCATAAGTTTTTATGTTGAACACTACAATGCAATGTTGTGTTGGTCATAATTGTTGATCATTTATGTTATGCCCGTATGGTATACCAACATGGAACTGTATTACATACAAAAGATAACAACAGTGTTCAATTATTACAATGGGAAATTACTGTCATAGTTGCATGCGCTTGCAACTTGATCGATCATAAACCCATCCAAATTCATGTCCAAATTGCTTCCGAGATTATACCTACTAATTCCACACTAATGCAACTGTCAGTAGCAAATAGTATCATGATGGTATGTCTATGATTAATTTTATTAAATAAATAGTCCATCCATCCATCCATTATTTTAACACACTGTATATACTTAAGAAACTAATTTTCAATTTATATTGGATTTAATTCTATTTTTTTGTTCTAAGTTAAATTATGTTAGATGAGTTAAAGAAAATTTGATTACACTGTATAAAGACGTCATGAATATCTATTATTTGTGTTACATGTTTTAAAATATATAAGCGACTCAAAAAATCTCATGTTTTGTTTCATAGAACACAAGTGTAGCCCGGCGTAAG
>JAODUI010000025.1:1157563-1173603 GCA_027563995.1 Papilio gigon
CGCTTCTACGTCGTTTTATTTCAAACAATTCATCTGCCAAATGTAAATATCGAATACAGGTGGAATCGTGTTTGTCGGTTATATATAGTTATAATGAAATGAATAAATCATTAAATGCATAAAGCACACGACGTTGCCAAAACGTTGCTTTATCGCGTACATAAATCATAGATTGGGTATTTTTTTTTAATTATTAGAAACAAGATAGGCACCAGTCCAGTGTAGTGGTGTAACGGTGAATTTAGTTTTCGATGTTAAATGTTATTTTCGATCTTTAGCTTTCAGATTTACCAGTTTTTCGTTAACATTATTCACCAATTTAAAAACACCAGGTTACCTGGTGTTTGATGATTTTAATTACACATATCACGACACAACTTTCAAGGAAGTCCTGATCAACCTTTTCTTCCCTTATTAAATTTATTAATAATTTTTAAAATAATTATACTTTGATTATTGGTCGTGCATTTTTTTTATAAAAAAATAATAAAAGTATTCGATTAATTTACTAATTAAACTACGACTTTGTGTGGTGTATCAATTTTTTAATACTTGCTGCCAGTGATTGTTCGGTTGAGTCGAAGGAGATCGCGACGTGTAAAAGAACAATTTTGAATACAATACACACAAGTGTGATAAAGAGTGGGTGTATAAGATATCTTAGTAAATTAAAAAATCATAAAACATTTTACAAAAAAAAAAAAAAATTAGCACGCAAGGAAAGAAAAGAAAGAAATTAAATTCGCTCCTATCTTGTCATCGAATATCAACAACAAGTGTAGTGTGTAGTGTAACAAGATTTCGATCTAATTGCACTGTGACCATCAAACAACATTTCTCTGGAATGGGTAAGAAATTAAAGTCCACAACAGTACCACAATATCTTCGGTAAGAATGTAGCAGCGTCATACAAGCGTATTATGAAGTGTAACATTGTTTTGCCTGAGACCCTTTAGTCTAGTATTGTTATCAGTTTGGTTTTGTAAATAGTTTTTTTTTTAACAACGTACGAGTTGCTAGAAAACTCCATGGTGTATTTAAATAAAGTATTGCAAACAGATTTTAATTGGCTGGTAAAGTGAAACGTCAAAATATTTTGTTCGTTACACGTCACAACACTTTACTTTTATACAGTTTGCTTCAGCTTTGATGTAGCCGGCATTTTTCAAAGCCTTTATCGAACTTTATTTGTGAAACCATTTAAGGGACCGTCATGGATGAAAAACAAGCTAGCTTGGTTAAGTCTAACGTTTTAAAAACTAACAAATCTGATCGTTATACAGGATATTTAAAATTTTTTGCTATTTATCGGCTTTATAAAGTTGACGACTCATGAAATTTAAACTGTCAGTTAATCTGCAGATTTCTCAGTTTTGCCTTCACACATTAGTTTTAACTGTCCGGTTAAAGCTGAAGGTTTGTAGCGGTCTTTAAATTATTTATGTTCATGGATAGTTTTTTAGAACCATCGTTTAAACCTTTTTTTTTGTAACTTTAAGTGGAAAACGTGCAAGTAGCCACCTTATATCGCAAAATAGTCAAGCGGCCGCTGTTCATACAGTACCGCATATGCTGATGGATTGCCTACCTATAATCAATAGAGGATGGGACGCACAGAAGGAGAATATTGTCCAAAACTATGCGTCCCCTCCCCTGTGAAACCTATTCATAATCCTTTTTTTTTAAGTAAAGGGCGGGAAGGGCAAGAGAAAATTATTGCTCCAGCAAGCACACGCGTCAGATTGTTTAATTTGATTTTGATTGATTGTTTAATTGAATGAATTCCATTGGATGGCTATCTTCTGTGTGGTCGCGGTATTGCACCGGTTGAGAGAGCCATTCATGCAAAATATATAAGTTCTACTGTTAAAAGGGGTGAAAATAAAGGAAACGAGGCGCTTGTACTTATGACATATAACAGTGTTTGTTCAAAGCGTGCCTGTAAAGTTAAAAACGCTTTGACGCAGAAATCTGTCAATTGCATTTAACACTCGCTCGACGGTAGCCGAGGGTTTTAACTGCAATGTTTCAATACGCGCCCTGTCACGGCTTTTTCAACCATCACAAAGAGTTTCTCGTCAGTCGCGCCGCACAACGGTCGCCTGAGCTTTTAAAATGTTCCTTGTACAAACACGCTACAAACATTGATTGGCATTTAATTAAACCTTTTTGTTGTTTTTTTTTTTACCAAAAATCTACTTTTTTTTTTCTAACAAAAAGTAGATTTTGTTAAAACAACCTTGTTAGGATATTTCAATTTTTCAATTTAATAAAAATTTTTCAATGGACTTACTATTTGTTACTGTTACTGGCTAGCCTTAGTATACGAACACGATCGTTGTTCAGCGACGTCATGCCAAAGTAATAATGACATAACGTATGTAATTAAAAACAAGCTTATTAAATCGAAACTATTTATGTAATGTAATGAACGTGGCGATCGAGGCGCCTTCGTGACAAGATTTCTATTTTTCTGATCTGACTTCAGCTTCATTAAGAGGACACAAGCTGTCCACTTTTACTGTCTATTAATTAAATATTGGCTTGGTCATTATTTTCATTAGCTCAATATGGATAATCTCGACAAACAATATCGAACAAATAATAAATCTAATAAGTGTTAATGAGTGGACCTTAGCTTAGGATTGGACTATGCCTTATCCATATATTGTAGACTTGTTCAGTTAAAAGAATTATATTATTTGTTTAATTAATTAAATTGGGGTGTCTGTATGGAATACCTAAAAAATCATATGTTTCGATCATTACGTCTTTGGGTTACTTTAAGTAAAAGAAAATGTTTAAAATTTCATCTCTCTGTCCGCAATTTCGTGTGTTTTGGGTATTCATCGAAACGTCTAGAACGATTTGTGAAGATGCGGTTCGATATTGGAATATGATAGGTTACTTGTTCTTGTGAATTTCCAACTGACGAAGTCCCAAGCTACCACTAGCTTCTTAACAAAATTGCAACAACAATAAAGTTCTATAGTTGGAAACGACCTATAATTGAATAAGTTTACAACAGAAGATTTCATCGGAAACTGCAATACGTAATTTTCGATTGATACCACTTCAAAGCATTCAGTGTTTCATTGTGAACGGGAAACGCTGATATTCAGACTATGGTGGATTAGTTGCAATCAGTTACATACGATTTTTAAATGCGGCGCTGATGCGAACAACTTACGTTGTTTACTTGATTTCAAGTATTGTTAACGGTTCAAGTGTTTATTGTATTTCAATTTAACAAACTATAGACTAATTAAGACTGATTTCGCAAAATAAAATAAGTCTGTTTTGATACGAATTGTAAAAAAAAAACAACTATTTTTTTTTAATAAATAAAACAAACTACGGTTAAGATCAGTTTTAAAACAAAAACTATTATACAATTATGTAATATCATTGTTTGTATTACAGGTACCTTTTGTACCCAAGTCCAACTTTTCAAGAATCTGGCAAGGCGCGGGGTCAAAGGTCAACGACCCCGCGAAGTAGCTACGTTATTCATCACAACATTATCATAGAGCATTTTACTTTCTATGTCACCTTATTTAATTCTCATTCGTACGAATACATAAATAGGGCATTATAAAATCGATACTAGTGTTGTAGATGGGACAAAAATAGCAAGAGATAAAAAAAGGTTTTTTCTTCATCTAACATCGGGAACTATTAAATGTGTCTTAATATAAAAAAATCAAGAATCAATAGAAAGTTTCGTATCATCCAAGTCTGTCAAACACCTTCAACATTAACTGACCAGTCGACCCGTGCAGTAAAAACTTGTTTCTTGGCAAAAATTTTAACCGTCATTTTAAATATATAGTTTTCAATTTTGCCTACACATGTAAGTTTTAACTGTACATTCCAAGTGTTCAGTAAAACTGAAATCATGTAGCTGGCACAAGTATCGTAGACTACATTTTAGTATTTTATTTCTAAGGATGCAGATGGCTAATTAAGTATTTACTTATAAAAGAAATATTCAATAAATTTAATCAAAACGATCAAGTTGTAACTTGCAGGGACAATGGATAGATAGAGTATTGATGTAGTTCGAAATGTTTTCGTACGAAATATTACATTTTACGATAACAACATTTAAGATGCAAAATTTGATATACAGGGGTAACAAACTTAAATTAACTTGCCGCCAGCGAGGGGAAATGTTTACACACAAAACGTTACTCGAACAAATTTTGAAGTAATACTTTAAAAAGTAATAGTTAATATAAATTTGAAGAAATCATAAAGCTAATAATAGCTTCGAATCTTTTTTTGTCAAACTTAAATTAGTCTCGACACACCAACATCTGATAACTAAGAGTCTAAAACTTACTCAATCATATTTACAAACATTTATCAGAGCAACGTTTTATATCGAAATTTATTATGTCAAAGAATACCTAACTATAGATTGATAATTGGTTAAATTGAAAAAAAAAACTGTCGTCCTAAGTAACGACAATTGTCAAAATTTCTTCACGTACGAATATCCGTAGCAAACCTCTACGATGTAGTGTAGAGCCTACAATCGTTTACTGTAGTCGGTGTGCTGTTCAAAAAACACAGAATAATAACATGTTATGGTACAGAAATTTTAGCAGTGGAAACTCTATTAAAGCAAGATTTATTTAGACGACATATTTGAATACACAGTTCATTATTATAAGCGGATATATGAAAATATTAATTACTCTTGCTACAAACAGAATTAATTTAACTAAATATACAGGCAACTAAATGACACAACCTAACTTTAGTTAGGTACAACGTATAAATGTTCCACCGCGAGAGCTTATAAACAGATGTTTATGCGGTCCTAGTACGGATGGGAAACATAATTAAAACCTTTGTCCATGGTCCAAGTGCAATTTAGATTTGAAACATAGAGAACACTGCTTAATAATGTTTAATAAAGTCTTGTGTATACTGCATTCAGTACGATTTAATAAACTGCCCACAAGATGACACGGTGTAGAGAGCGAAGTAATTAAGTTCACAGCGCACTAGTGAACTGTTCACCCACAGCCTACCTTGCGAGTGAAAGAAATGAAAAATATAAATTTGTTACTAAACGATACGTCCTTGCGCTCGACGCGGCGTTGGCGGGACGTCTACTCACAGTTGCCACGACCCGCCATCGCCGTAATCTTTAAGTGATTAAAGCGCGAATTAATTTGTATCAAGGACATTAGTATTTGATTTAAAATAAATTGCGCGGAAAACTGAAGTATTTCGATATTTAAATATGTACGCAAAACTAATACAAATACAAAATAAGTTACTTTCAATAGATCGTAGGAGAACTTTTTATTAAAAAAAATATAATTTCTTTTTACAATAAAACGTTAATAATGCTTACAAAAGAATCAGTAAAAGTTCTGCAAAGTTCTGCGAATTCGTAACGTTTAGAGCTTCTTATAAACTTTTAGACCTTTAAGTCTTGGAAAGGCTAAAGCTATTGGCCTTCCATATTGAATTATAATTTCATGCCTCGAAATGTTGAAATTATAATATTCAAATTAAAATTTAGTATAAAACAGCAAACTTTCGCCAGCCACTTTCTCCGCCCGGAACAAAAGCAAAATGAGCGTATGTGCTGTTTTAGACAGTAATCAATCTCTGTGTCAAATTTCATCCAGATCCGTTATACCGTTTTAGAGAGTTACCCGCAAACTAACATCTATCCATGTAACGTTTCACATTTATATTAATATAATAAGTTTTAAGACAAGACCGATAACTCAAAATACTGAAAAAAACATCTTGTTGAAGATCGAAATTTTGTCTAACATCTTTAAGACGCGACATTTGATTAAAAGTTCATTAATCGTTTAAGAGTTGCATGGAGAACAAACAGAGTTAAAATTAGTGAACAGGGAATTAAAAATATCTCAAAACTAAAAAAAAAACTCAAGCCGGAACCCCAGTGGGGTACGCAGTGATCTGAAGGAGACAGTGACAATCATTTAATGAACGTTCGAAGTTAATCTTTCTTTATACATATAACTGTGGTTCACTAGCTTGCCGAAATTACGGCCATTAGAACACATGTTAGGTGCGGCTTGTAATGACAGGTTAAGTAATTGGCCAGGAAATATCTGAAATATAGAATAAAAGTTCGCTGTGATGCTGTGACAAGTTTGTATGTTTGTATCAGATACGCAATATTAAAAAAAGTATACTATTATAATTGCCGTTTACTTATAGTTCCAATAAAGGCCACGATAATCACAATGAATACCAAAATATTAACTATAGTTTTCTATCAACAATTATTTCGTTACAAAAATTTCGATTCTATCAGTTCCTCACTTCGCTGCATTTCGTTGGGTTCGATTATTGATATGGTATAGAAAAGTTTTAAATTAAATTGAAAGGTTACAAAGTCGGTATCCTCTGGTGGAATCTTGCTAGTAAATATCGACCGGAATTTGTACAAAATTGTAAACAAAAGCTATTTGTAACAACTAAATATACTTGTGACAAGTTATTTTTAAATCTAAATTAACCTAAAACGATATAAATATGTACATCATTTTTTATTCATCGTAGTAGAAGTAAGCTTGATCTACAAAGTTCAGTGAAAGCCTATCATGTAGACGCCTGAGGATACCGTCCCATGTCAAACAGAATGACGTCACGAACTTCCGAGCTACTATTTTGTAGGCCACTTGAAACGACTTAAAAGTAAAGTATGAAGATTATCTTTAGTGCAGTGTTTTATTGTAGTACTCGATGTTTCGAGTGTAAACCGGCAGTCAAGATAACAACAGAATGTCCACGATCTTATATCAAGATAGCATGGCTCGAGTACATTTGTATACATTTATAACGTTTCGACAACCGCCTTTGATAACGCGCCAGGTTACTCATTAAACGTAAACATTTAATAAAGATAAAGACGTCCGACCGTCAGTCTACGTACTTATAGAAATATTAAAAAAAAAACCCTTAGATATTACGGATTACAAAGTTATGTAGAAAAAAAGCAGTTTGAAGAGCTTCCTCGTAAATGAACGTCTTGCGTTTATGATAAAATACATCGAAGTAGGAATATTAAATCTACAAATAGATTTCAATAACCAATTAACGTGTTAATGAGTATGTTAACATTTCCACGTCTCCCCATTCGCTACACCGTAAGATCGGAGCGTGTTCAGGGATGCAATAATATTTCGCGCTACAATTGGTTTCGAGTTCGAATTAGTGTATGTCTTACCACCGACGCTCGATACACTCTTACAGTTTAGTTTTAATTGAAATCAATTAAAAATTAAACATCAAATTTAATTACATTCTCATTTAAATATTTAACTATTTCGCAAGAAAAAGTAACACATTTCCTCATACGGTGCCTACTAAATTGATAAAGTTTTCACAATCGAAAACATTTTTGTGAAACCTTTCGCTTTTTAAAACTTGGAAAGTTGGGGTGTAATTAAACGTGGAGTTTAGAAATGATACGGTAAAAGAATTAAAAATGGGCTTCACTGATCGTAAGATAGATTGCGAAAGCTAGGGAATATTTAGGTAATTGCCAAATTGATATTGTTAGGTGTGAATTCTTAATGTCATTTAATTCAATTCTTGTCTACTTTTATTCTCATTAGGGTCTACTGATGAAATCCTACATGCGCCTATGCGCTATTTTGTATACATTATAATCATTTTATTATTTGATATGAAAGAAATTAAGTATTCTAGTAATATCGATTAATGTTTTCATAGTTATAAAAATAGTACAATTTTGTTTAATTAACGTTTATTATTTTTTATCAAAGCGGACGTGTTCTGTTGAGAAATATAACTCTCCCGAAAATATGGAACTGGTGATATTTTAAATTGTTACTAGTAGGTCGCTCACTGTAAGATATTCTATCAAAATGAATTTAAGGTTCATCAGGCAATGAAAATATTTTTATACACTTCTCCACGTAAACTTTAGCCGTTTCAAATTTCAAGTAGGTACATTCGGCGCTGCAATTTCTTAATTTTAATAGCAAAATTTATGTAATTATAATAATATAAAGTGGATTTGAACCGGCTGTGTATCGATTAATTATTATTATAAACACAAATTACAATGATTATAAATAGTAACGATGCAATTATCAGATGGTCAGATACGGGCAGGTGAGTGATAACATTAGCTACGACATACTTTAAACACGCGTTATGAAGATAACAAATGAAGATTTCAATTATCATGTCCAATAAAAATGTAATTTAATTATTGTTAAATTTGATTGTCTATACAATTTTTGATTTCGATAAATGCACACAATTGTTACAATGACATTAATTGATCAGCGTAAATATTTATTTGGCAAGTATTGCAAATTTATTTGGAACAAGAGAAAATTTAATGATGAAGTTAAAAATATTGTCATGCTATCATATGCCCTGAATAATGATATATGCATATAAACAAATTAAAAATGAAGCGCCGCAATAGCCTAATGGTTAAGAATACGGAAAACTGATCTAGCAGTCGTGGGTTGGAATCCCACCATTTGACTATTGTCGTGAACCGTCCGACACAAGCTTCTTTAAGCTTATCTGGAATGCTTGTAAGAATTTTTGGTAAATTAACAAAAACAAAATAGTACTTTATTATTGTTATTATAAAAAAAATTATGCTTAAAATTTAAACAGTGTCAGTCTATTTATATATTAAACGCGGTTATCCTGCCATCTCACCTCAGTTTTACCTATTTTTTTCGGATACGTAAAGTTACTGAGCGTTAAAGATATAGTTACGATTTCAATTGAGAAGTCCTAAGAACAATCTTCATTTCGAATAAAACAAATCATTCAAGGAAAAGAAATATATCGTATATGAGATTCCTTAAGAGATGGTTGGTTGGAACTGTTAACAACTGATTGATTGATATAATGAAATTGCAAATCGGAAATGATGCATCAGTATTACCTCAAATAATGTAATGAGCAAGGTAGCTGCCAATAAAGATAAGAGTCCGCCTTGAGTACCTACTGAGTGACAAAATAACAGATATCTTTCAAGTTCAGGTTACGTTAACAGTTATGATTCAAACATTGCCTGTACCGTCCGAGTACTGGAATTTGACACGTGGAAAATGCACTGATTCTCTATGTAAGGTAACTAGTGTTAACATAATTAAACAGTCCAATAAGAACTGACATATATTAAATGTTGTCGACTTCTTTTCCCGTGTACCCGAAATACATGGGAATTGTAGAATTTTTTGTCAAGTTCTATTTTAACTTCAATGAAAGCAGATGTTCTAGGAATGTAACTCACTTGGCTTCTGGACTCGTATTGTGACACCTTTCATAGACAATATAATAATATAAATTATGGATAATAATACTGTAAATGTTAAAAAGTCGTTTCACATCTCCATTATATTTTTTTACTTGCAGCGACAGCTAATCTATTCACACCGAGGTGTTCGAAGCCCACCCTGCCTAGGTGTTATTAAGCTGTATTCAACAAAGACCTATTGTATTACATTATATGCATCGTATAACAACATATAATCGTTGTTATTTGATACGCTAACTAGGGGGTTATATTTGTCGCAGGCGAAACAGCAACCTGACCAACTGACAGTCGGGGCAACGGGCCAGTATCGTTGACTAAGACCCAGTCTACCCTCGGTGATGACGTATATAAGACCTGTTTCTCGAGAACATGAAGCAAACGGTGCATAAATATTTAATATAATCAGCGTCGGATAGTAGAGACCGATACAAAAATAATTTAGGCATAGTCGACTCCGTGAATTTCTTATCTCTAAACTCATGCTCATAGTTTAACTATGCGCATGTGATAGCCGCAGTTCAATTTTCTGTTCAATCGGATGTTAAAAATGAATAAACACAAATTCAAGTACAGTTTAATATTAATATTTTATTTCAATTTATAAATTTATATATGTAACAATTTTTTAATTGCAGAAAGACGACTTTTTTCCGACGTCAATCATATTTTGACAACTTGTCAAAAACATTATACAACTATCGTGATTCCAAAATATTATTAAATCAATATTTTTTTTTTACTAAATTGTTCAAAATTAAAAATTAATAATTCAACTTTAAGTCTACAGTTTAAAAATAGAAATATTCCACATTGTTATGAGGAAACTGCGAAACGTATTCTCATGAAAGTTTTAATTTTGTGTCCGCATTCACTTGTTTGTTATATATCCTTCACAGTTTGTTTACACATTTTCCACTTTAATTTGGTCAATAACGTATGTCGAGTCAACAACGAATGTTAAAGGTTGATGTTAAATTAAAACTACATTCAATTCTTTTTAGAAATAAAGATGTTTGAAACAAAATTGATATTTGCTCACTGGCACTCGATATATCCGTTCCTCACGAATTTCAAACCTAACAATCAATACCTACTGCCGAAACACTTATTATTGAAACATCGTATACATTTCCGTAGTGGAAACTCACAGACAATCTGTTACACAAAAACTACGTCTAAATCTAAAATAAATAAAGTTGAGTGTCTTCCTTTATATATCTAGGGATCTAGATTTCCGGTCAGCTCATTCAACGAGCAAAATACATTTTTCATTTCTAAATCACGTCAATTTTCTATTACGTCTATTTCACCTTTGAGAACTTCGAAGGTAGTCTATCGAGAAAGAGCCAAATAAAATTTAAAATCTGAATAAGTTCACATTTTTTTTGATTGTGTGAAAGATGGTATGCGTAATTCTAGATATGACGGCCTATAGAGAAATATATGGAAGATAAGTACATACTGTGCTGACCATTCTTAGAGGAAAGGACCGTGGGAAAATTGTATTCTTACGGGTAAGTTCTATGTTGGAATCAAACTGACTAGGGCTAAGACTTTACTTCTATTATAAAGCACAGTCAGCAGATTAACTGAACTTAATAAATGTTGATTACAATAATCTTAGAAATCGAATCAACGCTATTGAACATGATATTGACAAGTGGGGATTGGTGACTACGTTAGAATCTACTTGTATCCTTTTGGGAAACGTAGTCGAGCCACACAAAAAACACGGTAATGAACATAGAAAGATATTTTATTAGTCTCCACGCCTTCTAAGTTAGTTCATAATAACTTTAAATAACGATTACAAGAGGCTATCGCGGTTTTGCTTTAAGTCAACTTTTGAGTTAATACATAATCCAAAAGTAATATTTCGCAACAATCTAATTCTGAATGATTGAATTATTTTTATAAACGTATATTTGAAGTGATGAAAATCAAATTCCGATTCACGGTATGTAAATAAGTTGTAAACGTCACTTGCGTTCGCAAAGCATTTGTTTCGACGCAACAGTTGCCGGCCGGGAGGCTGCGAACTCTAACATCCTGTGACCTATATCCTCAGATGCAACATTTCAAATGTTTATTCTATAAAATAGATAATGTTTTATTGTATACTCCATGTCCTTTCCGAAAAAAAAGAAAGCTTAAGAGAAAAAAAAGATAACATTTAAATCTCTTTACACAAGTTTCGGATTCGAAGTCCCTTTTATATCGTTATAAAACTAATTAATTCCACATTTCTTATCAAACTATCACTACTTACCCTTCGTCGACGGTTTGGAAAACATTTTAAAAATCGGAAAACTTTTTTAGATTTAGAAAAAAAATTTTTTTTTTTTCAAAATTTTTTTTATTTAATTTTTTTAAGCCAATTCGAAGTACGGAACAACTACCGGGATACCGATTATTATTGAATAATAGAGACGGTATCGCACGACCGAACCCGCAGGCTGCCTGAGTAGAACTGTTCGTCCACAGCGTTCATCACTGTATCGGGAAGCAAGCCCTGTGCGAACGTAGCAACTATACGGATGTATGCGTTGTAAAGGTCGATGCATACAAAATATACATAATAGTTCAGTGGTTGGGGGTGCGTTTACCGTCGTTCCACGGGGGAAGGTGTTCGATGCCCAGCTTGAAGAGAGTAGGGGAGACTATATAGGTAGGTGAAAATAAGTGGGGAGAGGGCATACTTAAGATTTTATGATTTTATTATTAATTGTTCTGTTTATTACTATTACTTTAATGCTGAAAATTATTTTATTCTGCGGTAGATAAAAATATCGAAATTTCCGAGGAGGCAAAGTACCTACCAAATTTAAAAGGGACGCTAATCAAAACATATTTCAATGAAAATGAAATAATACGTTATCAGACAATCTTTTTAATCATATATTAATTTCTATAGACCATTGACTAAAATAAAATTTCCATTGCTTGATTAACATTGTTTACTGATTTATCTTACCTTTATGAATTTAGAGAAGAAATAAACATGTTTTTTTTTTATAGCGAAAATTTTCCAATTAACTCATATACAAGTCTGTCACTGAAATATAAATTTGACATTAAGAAAATAAAACGAAGCATTATGATTTTACAATTGATTACTAATTAAAAGTAATTTGAACAAATTCTTTACTAAACTTGGAACAGTTTTTCGCAAACTTAAAGGGTAAAATTTAGTTACACTAAAGCATTTTTTCTTAAAGTATTCTTTTGGACACGGAAAGCGAAAAATCGGGTACTTATAGGCATTGGGGAAAGAGCAAGTGGGTAGACAGTGGCTGATTATGATGACTTAAAGATGAAACGAAACACCGTCGATAGTACAAAATCTTACCAACGTTTCAAGTGTTAAGCAGTATGAATGAAAGGAACTTAATCGAGTCGCTGGATTCCACTGCCTTTAACCAAAGCGACATTATTATGCATTTTAAAAATAATGATGCTGACATTATGTTTAGTTCAAGTATTCGTAAATTAGTGGACACCTGCCGTAAGACAACGTCGATATCAAATAGCCTAGCTCTTTAATTATATAATGTGCTGACAATTTCCATCGACTTCGTCATTGCAAAATTTAAAAAAAAAATATATCGTAAGTTATAGCCGCACACAGTAGCTACCTTCTATTTATAGTCCCGTCAAAATCCGTTGAGTCGTTTCGGAGATTGGCCGCAACCAACGGAGACATGCGGACAGACACAAACAGTTAAAATAAATTGGAATTTCTTTAGAAGCGACAGAAATGCACCATGCTAAGTATGATTCTTTTCAATATTGCATACTCTCCAAGTGTATTAATTGTACCCTTAATTACTTTAACTTGTTTATTTATGAGGTAAACAAAAAAGTAAAAATTCGTAAGCAACTTTTTTTTATAGAATTTGATGATCGTCTGTTGTTTATATTTGAATTAAAACTAGATAATCTGGAGTTATGATATGCACAAAACATGGAGTTGTCATATTTTTTTTAAATAACAGAGAGAAAGAGACGTGGGCTGATACAAGATATGAAATGACAATATTTTTTTGTACAAGTCTCGCGAGAGTGTAAACCCACCGATACACAAATAAACAATCTTTGCATATTGAAAATAAAGTGGTACTTACTTATGAGCACTTGTGAGAACTTATCTGAATTCTTAGAAGAACTAGCAGAGAAATAATATTTATTATTGTTTAGTATTTCTACATCCCTCGGCGCACAGTTATGTACTTTATATACATATAAGGGAAATTATGTAAAACAAGTGTTTTTTTATTTATTTCGAAAGATAACTTTGTGAAAATGATAAGTTATGTAGGTAAGCGTAAAAATCAAGATGGACGCTTTGTGAGACTTCAGGTCTCGGGTTGTTAAGTGGACCACGATTCTTGTTACTGTTAAAAATATGCTCGCAAAGTAACACTGTTTACTTCATCTATTTAATGCAAGTTATCCATTAAACATGTTCTAATTTAATCTGTCGTTGTTTACCTGAAGCTGTTTTAATTGATCTATTTACTGATTACATCCTCTAATATGTCATCAGATTTAATGATAACGTTAACTGACATACGGAGGTATTATAGAAAACTAGTTTGTGGTCATTCATCGTTCGAAATTTGAACGTAATTCATTTTACATTTTTTGATTCAAAATAGCTGTATGCACTTCTTCATGCTAAATTTAACTGTGTCAATTTTTACCATCATTTGTTCGAGAAACTTTCTTGTAGAGGTAGTGTTTTCTCTAAGGGTATTATTATTAATATACTCACTTATTTCTTCGACATCATTTGAAAAGGAGGACGAGGTAGAGGATTTGTTATCATCGATTCTCTGTAACAAAAAATAAGACTCATTAAAATTAAAACCTTCACCATTTTTTAAATACTAACAACAACTTAAGTGCGTTTTACGGTAAGGGTAGACGGACTAGAGATGACCATCTAAGCGCGGTACTGCCCCACCGCTCCGAACTCATTGAGTCAAACATGTACAATGCAACACGGAATGAGAGGAGCATGCCCCTCGGTTCCGGGCGCTCTTAAAACCAATCCTTAGTATCACACCGATTTGATCTGTTGAAGGCTTTAGGTCGAGCTTCACAAATAAGTAAAGTAATTTTATTAATACAGACATAAGACTGTGATCCAAAAGGGTATACAGACAGCCACCGGTGTCGTTTTGGAGTGTCGTCAAAAAATATATGGCCATTTATTTACTTCAAGTTATTAAATTTCGTCTATAAGCCACGCGTCACGAATGCATTTTTATTACATATCGTCCCATGCGAGCTGTTCGCATTTTCCGTTATTTTCGATTTATGACGAGTTAGGTTCAGCCGAGAAAGGATTCGCGCGATATTAATCTAATAACATGAATTTTCATCGAATTTGATTTCATATCTATTAATATATATATATTTATGAACTTCGCCCGCGTCGGATATGAATTTTCATATAACCTGAAATCAATTGTCAAGTAAATCTGTTGGGATAATAATATCTTCATGCAGTCGATCACCCTCTAGAGTTGTAAGGGGTTGTCCTCAGCTCATATATCTAACATATCTTAGTTAGTGGTGAATAGGCTTTAGTCAACCACGCTGGTTTAGAGCTGATTGGTTGAGTTAACACACATCTGTTAATGATGAAAAATTATTTCAGAGTACCACTTAGGTTTAATCTTTGTTTAGCATTTTTCCATTCAGTATTATTTCAGGAATATATTTATGGAGGATCAAAAGGCTTAGCTGAGCTGCACACAATGCTATAATATTAAAACTAGCACACTGGGCGTCTGCAATTGCGTTAAAATTAGCATCAATCAAAATACAAACGATTATCGAAGCATTAAAAGTTGGAAGTACCTCAGTAGTTACGAAAACGTTACGTGTAATTGGGCCATGAGTGCGATAGCCTTGATCTGATAATTTGGCACACTACACCTGTAACCAGAGTAAGCCTAAATCCCCTTTGTTGCTGCGAAGTGACGAATATAAATCATTTCAATAATACAAACATTTATAACACACTAGCCCTGTCTTTAAATGTCCTCAAATAAACAACATAAATTTTATCAGTCACCGCATCAGCCAGCGAGGCGACTTTTAAGTATTCACGTCCTCTCTACCCCAAGACGGCGTATTTGCAACCCTGTGATGATGACGAAGGTAGTATCGTTTTATACAAAATAAACACTAACGGTACTGTCTCAGTGTTATAGCGACAACCTCAACAACAATTAATGATGTTACTTGTGCAAGGAATCTACAACTTGTAGCGAGCGTAACAACATATACTAGGATAAAAAAGAGATTTACATAAAAGTTTCATTCTAAAAGAATTCATATTTAAAGGTAATTGATAATTTCGTTGTGTTTGTAATGAATCGTATTTGGCCATTTGCAAATAAACCGGTTTGATATGCGCCGAATGCATCCAACATCCACAAAGTGGACCGCCGAGCGCCGGAATCTCGTGAATAACTAATAAGAGTGCATTTGAACTAAAGTGTGTAGAGTACTGACTAATCAATTGCATGCCACTGAGTACCTTACCTTAGTTTTTAACAGATTATCGACAAAGTTTTTAATTATAAATTTTTAAATTTTATATTATTTACGTAAAAAAAGAGTGATTAAATGATTACATTCACAGAAGTTTATTTTAATAAATACCTGAAAAGATATTACAATGTTTAAATTACATTACACGTAATAA